>PVJO010005853.1:0-94565 GCA_004026905.1 Hystrix cristata | reverse complement strand
TCCTTCAAGAAAGAGTACAAAGGGAGGTAGTCTTCCTGAATTCGTGCACATCTAGAAATGTCTTTGGTTTTTCCTTCATTCTTTATTAACATTTAGGACTGATATAGTGTCATAGACATGTATTTTCTTTGCAGTATTTGAAGACTTGTTGCATGTATCCCTACAATCAGAATTAGCTAATGAGAAGTCTCATGTTGATGCAATTTTTATTTCTTGCACATGCAAACATCTTTTTCTCCTCTATGGAACTTCCTAAGATCTTCTCCTGGAAAGTGGAACATTGTAGGCAGAAGAGGCATACTCATTGTGTGGTAGTAACTGACTGATGAGCAGTATTCACATAGTTATGTTAACGGCTGAGTGACTAAGAAAAACCTGTGGTATTGGGAGGAAGGGAAGAAGAAAGGAGGATATCATAGAGCTTAGTTATCACATGCCATATCAGGAAAACAACTGACAGCCTATTTCATAAATCAACAATTAGTAATGTCTGCATATTATTTAGAAACAAAGAAGAGCTTAATCAAAGGAAAAATAAATATCATTAAATAGTTGCCTCTGGGAAGTAGCATATATGTGTAGATATAAACAATTGTATAGCAAGAGGAGAACAGTGCTTTGAAGAAAAATAGTGCAAGGTAAAAGAACAAAGAATGTTAGCGCACTGAAGTTAACAATTTTAGATAGTTCGGATTGTTACAGAAGGTTCCTTGAAAAAGTAACATTTGAGAAGGTGAGACATTAGATGATCTGGGAATAGTATTGGGGGTGGTGGTAATAGTAAGTGCAAAGGTCCTGAGGCTGGGCTGTGCTTGGCTGTGTTCTATAGACAGCAAGATAGCCAATGTTATCGGAATGGAAAGAAGTAGGATTGTATTGAGAAGTGAGATTGGGTAGGTGACAGGGACCATGATGCCATAAGGTTAAAAAAAAAAAAAAGGATTTCTACATGTGATAGGAGACACTGAAAATATTTCAGAAAGGAATGTGATCAGATGTGTCTTTTAACAGTGTGATTGCAGCAGCTCTGTGAGGAAATAGAGCTAGGAGACAAATTAGGAGGCTATTGCAATAGGTCAAATGAAATAGGATGGTGAGTTCAATGAAGGTGCTCCCTGTGGAAGTGATGAGAAGTAGCTGGATTTAGAAAGGCTTTTGAAACTAGAATAAGGTTTGTTCATGGATTAGATGTGCGTAGGGTATGGAAAAATGAGATTTTTAATTCTGAAAACCAGGAGGATGTAGTTTTTATTTGCTATTTTGGGTAACAAAGGGGAAGAGAGTCACTTGGTGTTAAAAAGTCTGAATGTGGCTTTGGACATGTTAAGTGTACATATTTGATTATACTTAAGTACATTTATAGAAAATACATATATTGGTGCCTCGGTTCACGAACTCAATTCCTTCCACTATCCTGGAAAAGATGGCCATGTTCATGTTCACATGGGGAAGATGGCTGTTCTTTACCCAATGCAGAGTTCCCAAACAAAACAAAATTTTGCCAAATCCTGTTTGAGAACCAAATTGTTCGCAAACAAAAGTGTTCATGAACTGAGGTACCACTGTATATACACGCTAGAATTTAGAGAAAATCGGATGTAAATATAAAAGCATTAATACCTAGACACTATTTACAGCCCTAGAATTGAATAAAATTATGAAGAAACGAATGTATAGAGGAAAAGAACACTCAGACCTGAGCCCTTGGAGTTGGAAACATGCAGCAGAGCCAGTAAAACGGAGTGACAATGTTTCTGAATATGCTAGTCTGGGAGGTAGGACATCTGGTGAGATGGGCTTGCTAAGCCACTGAGTTGCCCAGAATGGGCTTGAATTTGTGATCCTCCTGCGAAGCCTCCCAGAGTGCTAGGATTACGGGTGTAAAATGCCACACCTAGCTTAGCTTATGAGTCAGATATTTCAAAGACAACATACGAAGGAAAGAACGGGACATTGAGTATCTTCACGTACCATAGTCAACAGAGAGGTTTGGAAGGCCAATCAGAATTCTAGATGATCTAACATGGGATTTAGAATAGGAAGTTTTCAGCACCTATTCTGACTCCACTACCAACTAGCTGTGTGGTGTAAGAGCTTCATATATTTATTAACTGGGAACTAAAAATAATAATCATTATTATACATACTGTAGAGTATTATTGCTAGAATAAAATGAAATCATGTGTATGACAATGCTTTGCAATGTGTACAAAACAAATACGAGCTTTAAATTATTTTTTCTTCTTTGGCTTAGAGTACAGAGCTTTCGTGGCGGAAAGGCAGGACAGGTTCCACGGACATATGGAGCTCCCAGGGGGCTCGTGTGGGACTCAGGGAAATGTCCAGCTTAACCAGCTGGGAACTACTATTTTGCAACTTCAACCCATCTGCTGTGAAATGAGAAGCCAACAAGGAAGGAAAAAACAGAGGTGAGGGCACCTGCTAAAGAGTGCTCTGAGAAATGGAAGAAGTACACAGTGTAGAGTGAACCCAAAAGTCAGTAAAGATAGAAAGTTCGCAGGACATGACAGAGAGATGTCGATGCAATCTGCTGTGGTATCAGAGTGTGCCCTCCCTAACCTGGTGCCTCTCAGCAGGCAGAACTTCTCTGCCAATACCAAGGAAATAGCACTGGATAGCCTTGTTCCACTGCTAGCTACCTCCTGAATCATTTGCCTCAACCAGCCTCATCCTGATCATCAACCCAGGTCCTACCCCTCAGGATCAGTCCTCTTTTAGGACCTTGTAATATTCCTCTCAAGACCACCAGTTGACATCGTTGTTCTGTTCTGACCTCTAGCTGACTCTACCAAGTATATTGTGAGTACATTTTCTGCTCTAATTCTTCCACAAGCTGCTTATTAGGTATTGATTTCTAATGCTCTACTTGATTATATTTTGCTTTCTCTTCCTTTGAATATGTTGCTTTTGTTTACTCAAGGTAAACATCCTAGATTCCTCCCTCATAATTGCCTCAACCAAACTTGTTACTCACCCAACTGGTGATTCATAGACTTGCCCTTAGTAAATGAAACTCTGAAGCCTGATGAGAATAGGCTTGCAAAATGCACAATATATTAAGGCAGAGAGCTATAGAGAAGGAAGCAAGTCTGATAGAGCTGGACGCGTGTGTACCGAAACGTAGTGATTTTGAGTATAGATTCTGGGATTCCAATCTCAGTGGTACCACTTATAGACATATCTTTGGTCAGATTATTTAACCTCTCTGTCAATTTCCTGCTTCATTGTACCTACACCCCACTCTATTTTCAGTGCCAAGCATATGACAGGTACCCACATTAGATGTTGAACAAATGAACAGATTAATACAGATAAAGAAACACAGGCCTGGAGCAAGTAAATGATACATATCTAGTTGATGTCTAATAAGGAAATTAACTCTCGGTATTAAAGCAAAGTTACCTGTCATTTCTCGGAGAAGCAAAAGTCTCATCAAAATGATAGATGTATTTTATTTAACCAGTACTTCATGCAAGACATGATTCTAAGTGCTTGACAGTTTCCTTGTGAGCTGGGTACATATTGTCTCCATTTTACCTGTGAGATTACTGAGGTACAGAGAGGTCATAGATCAAATAAAATTCTTGAAAAACTTACTGAAGGACCATGATCCTTTTCAAATAGCCTTTTTGAAACTGACCACCATTTCCTCCTTGCTTCTGTCCTTCTTTGTCACACTACCACCCACTTCTGTCCTTCTTTGCCCCCACTACCACCATACCATACCATAACAGGTCTCAGCATTGAGGACGGACTGGGATACATCCAAGTGTGAAAGTGAATCTTTAATGTTGGAGTACTAAGGATCAACAGTGTTGAAATGCCCAGGCTCCAGTGGCTGAGCGATCTTTTTTCTTTCCTTAATAATAAGCAATGCTTAGTAATAAACAATGTGTAACTTAACACTCTGGGTTTGTAGTCTTATTTTTTTTCAACATGGCAAACCAGAAATGACAACTAATAGTCTTGGTTCTCTATCTATTTCTTGCAAGATAGGTCCCTCCTTCAGATGCTTCGGGCACTGAAGATAGTCTGGAGATTTTAGACCTAGAGCATTTAAGTTTTTGCAAGATCCTACAACTTCGTTATGGGATGACTAGGGTAAAGTCTGGGGCAAGAACCAGGAGAGCATATAAAGAAAGAGTAGTAAACAATGTAGAAAGCAAACCAAGGAACCAAAAAAGGCAATCTACCAAACCGTATCTATGCCTTCGAAATTTTTCAGAGGATGCCAAGCATGTCCCAGAGGAGGAGACCTTGGAGAGAAGTCTTTTGAATCGAGGTAGTTCTATACTTTTTTTGGAAAGAAGATATGCTATTTTATGCAAGTATTTATTATTGTCTCTTATGAAAACTGTAATTATTGAGCCAACCATGAACATTGAACTTTACTTCAGAGATTCAAGCTGGAGCTATTGCAAACCAGAGTACAGTGGGGCCTGGTATAACAGGAAAAGCTTTTAGAGATTGATTTAACATAGCATAAGAATCCATCCAAAGAGCAGGTAATTTTCTCCTTACTCATTGAATGAGTTGCTAAGCACTGGTTACTCTAAGTGTTGGTTCTTTGTAGAAGAACTCACAAGCAGCTGAATCATTTTAGGGCAAATTTTCCATCACATTCTTTCTCTGTGAGGTTCAGACCTGCGTAAACCCTGAGTAACACAAATCTGCCGGTTCCTTCCTGGCACGGATGACTATGGGTTTTTGGTTTGTTTTTGTTTTGTTTTAATCAAATAATGGGAACCCTGTAGGGGAAAATCTTATTGCCATATTCAAAATATGTTAAGGGTTACCTGGTCTTGGTTAGAAGACATATATTTAGCCAATGTTTCTCAGATTAGACTCTGCTACAATTCCCAAAGCATGAAGGAATAGCCCCAAACAGCACTGTTTTCAAAAGAAGCACAAGGCAATGGAAAATACTGTCACCTAATCCTGGAGGGCAAGTGGTATTTTCTGGGATGCCTTGAATCAATCTGACTCTCTCCTCTTATTTGTAGTTCGTCAGGATGTCAGCGTGGGGCATCAGCAGTGGAAAACTCAGAATACCAAGCCAGCCCTCCCTGTGACGGGCATACGGCTTGTGCCCACAGGATGAGGCTCCGTTCCTGACGTAGTTATTTTTTTTTTTTAAATCTGGAAAATCCCCCGCCCCCTCCATTCTTTCACAAAACAACTTACTGGAATGATTTCTCGTCTGAGGGTCAGACACATATTTCATTTCTCCCCACTGCAGGTTTTTTTTTCCTCCTGTCTCTCTCCAAGCTGCTGTAGGCTGCCTTTTTAATGTGTTAATTCTTGTCAGATTTTGGATAAAGAATTTTGCTGTACTATTACATTTCCCCCACTCTTCCACCCCACTCCATCTCGCTTTATAAGGAAAATAAGAAGCATAACGGAGGAGGGAGATTGGCAATAAAATATCTAAGGACCATTCAGACTTTTTCTTCTTCATTGTATAGGAATCTTAAATGTTTAATGAATATAAACAAGCTTCGACAACACTTCTTAGGAACTCAGCTTTAATAAAACTCTAACACTACTCGTTAATTATTATTGCAAATATTAATATTTTAAAATATCCTTTGGGTTAGGGAGTCTTTAAGAAACAATACTTCTACTGATTTCAATTAAAAGCATCCTTTATTAAATTCTTACCGCTCCATTCCTTCTAAAAGCCTTCCCTTTACCACTCTTCTTCCTTTCTCTGCTTCTCCCTCCCACGACCTCCTGCAATTAAAAGCTTTATTATTGCTTGAACTTGGATCTCAGGCCACGAGGTGAGTGTGTGTGTGTGTGTGTGTGTGTGTGTGTGTGTTTGCTGGCGGGGGCGGGGGTTGTTTTTCCGGACCCAGCTCTAAACGGTTTCTTCTAAAAGACACAAGGATTTTCCATCGCCCAAAAGAGGCCATCAAGTTTTAAGATTGCGAGGCACGACTTCCAATCGCATCCTCCGCGGAAAAGTACAAACAGTCCCTCCGCCGAGGTGCCCCACCTCTCACGCGCCCAGCTCGCCCTCCCCGCGGAGCCCCGCCTCAGCCTCCCCAGCACCTGTGAATCATCCGGGAGAGGCCGTCGCCGCCGCCGCCACCTCCCTGGGCGCCCGGGGGGACCGGATCTCGGCCTGAGGGTTCTGGGGTCTCAGGACCCCTGTGGCCAGCACAGGCAGCCATTCTCACTCCTCCCCCGATCTGCGCGTCCTTGCGCTCGAAGTCTCCCCTGGCGCCCCTGGTGTCTGGACTGTCCGGGAAGGCCGGACGTGCCTCTGCAGCCAAATCCCAAGACCCCAACGAGAACAGCAAGGGCCCGGCTGCGAACCCCGCCGGAAACAGGGTCTTCTGTTTTACTGTCGGCGCAAACTCTCAACCCCAATCCCCGAGCCCTGGCAAACCCGAGCCCCTTGGGTTCGCCGCCCTCCCCACCGCCTTCCCCCCACTCAGCTGAGATCTCTCCTCGATAATTGCTCTGACGTACTTGAAAATAAAGTGCGCGAGGCTCTCTCCCCAGTTGACCACATTCATGCAAACTCCGAGCCCTGGGTGCTGCTTGGACAGAGTAATCACTCATCAGACGAGCAGCCCGCGTAGCCTGCCCATATATGGAGCTGGGGAGGGGGACAGGAATGCCCCTTCGGACCCTCCTCTGCGCCCTGCACAAACACTTTCCACTCCCCGACCTGGCTCTCGGGTTCTGCACAAAACTGCAGACAGCTCCGGCAGGGGAAATTTTTGTGTATACATACACACGTATTCACACGTATAGACTTCCATATATTCGTATGCATGCATATACACATTTAGACACACACGCACGCACATATATGTATATACACACATACACACACACGCACAAAACAACGGCCGTCATCAAGAAGGCATTAGGAAGAAAAATTTGTTTGCCCAAGAACGAATGTTAAAATGGAGTCGTTGCCCGGTTCGGGTATTTATAAAAGATGAAAATACAGAGGTTTGCGGCGAAGCGCAGAGCGAGCTGAGTCAAGCGCTCGGGCCTCGCGGCTCCGCCCCCCTCCCCCGCCCCGCCCTCCCCCGGCACACTTCCTCCCCGCCCCTCGAGGAGACGGCTATTAAAAGCTGCTGACGTCAAATGGGACGGCCATCTTTGATGAGGGCAGAGCTCACGTTGCATTGAAGACCAAGCCTCGGGGAGGTCAGGCGCTGTCTCTCCTTCCCTCCCTGCTCGGTAGCTCGGGCACACTCGCAACCTACAGGGACCCGGTGAACACCACCCGCCGGAGAAGAAGCCAAGGTAAGGAGCCCCCTCCCCAGATGGCGACTCCAGCTCTGGACGGCTGCCTGCCCAGAAGGGACCGCAGCCGAGCAGACCGACCGAGCTTGGGCAAACACAAGTATTTGTGCACTGAGGGTGCGGTATCCCCTGTGTGCACGTCTGGCGAGACTCTCGCCCGGGGCTGTAGAAAAGTGTTTTCGAGGTGAGCTGCTTGGGGAAGGGATGAATGAGGACCCTGCAGAGGGAGCGATGGGAAGGAAGAGCAAGGATACGCGCGGAATAATAACTTACTCTTTTGAAACAGTGGTGGGACTTTCTTCTATCTTGCAATGCAGTTTTCAGAGATGTTTAGGTCGTTAGGGTCCCCCCCCCCGCACAGCAGAAAGAAGAAAAGCACCCCCCACAAAAACAAAAGCAAATAGAAATCCTCTTGTTGTTTCAACCCTATTATTAGGACTGTTGTCCTTAGGGCGCTATCATCCAAGGAAGAATTAAGGAGCAGGCAGGGTGTGGGCGCTGGGGAGGCGAGAAGGGGGGAGTTCCCGCCCCGGGCGAGCGAGCTAAGCTGCGGTGGCGACAGCAGCCTCCATGCCCCACGGACTTGATTTATGCCGCCGCCTGCTTCGCGTCAACTGCAGGCTGGCGGGAGGCGAGCGGGTCGTGCTGGGTGGGAGGGCTGGTGCGGGCGGGCTCGCCTCCGGGTCTGCGGTTGCTGCGACTCAGAACCCTGGACAGCAACACCCGGGCCGGCGGGGCCCGCGACCTCTCAGCACCGCGGACAGCGACCGGGCTGCAGCGCAGCTTCCACCTGCAGCACAGACGCCTGGCCAGCACTAGATGTACCAGGGCTGGAGGCCAAACCGACTCTCTCAGACCCTGGCCTTACACAGACTCTAACACAACAGGCATAGTAGGTTAAAAGAAAAAATCCTGTCCACGGGGACTTCTTTATAGATAATTGCCTGCCCCTGCTCCACCTTCTTCATAGCTTCAAAAAATAATAGTGTACTTGTGGACATCTGTGTTGTCCTATTCCCTTTCTTTTAGATAGGAAATATGTACATTTTTAATGTATGCATTTATCCTCCTTTCAAGGTTGTTGTTTTCAACACCAAGTAGTTCTGTCTAGAGATCTCAGGTGGGAATGGGTATGGCATATAAGAAAATCCAATGTTATCTGCTTCCAGAAGTGATGTATTTCTCAAAATATTTCTATTTGATAAAAATCTGGCATTAGATGAACTAAGTAGAATTATCTTTAAGAACGAACCCCTCTTCTCCCTTTCCCCTTGCAATTAGGCATGAATACAAACATACGCCCATAAAAATCCATCTCTGAGAAATATTGCAGGTCCTATAATGTATATATTTAACCTCTTTGACCATGGCTCCAGAGTTAGTGGAGATATTTCCCATGGACCTTGGTTATGGCAGGCTGAGAGTCTTTGATTTTGACAACATCGATACTGATCAGCCTTAGGCGAGTCCAGATATACCCTTCAGGTTGCAGGTGGAAGAGCCTTGTGGTGTTAGAATAACCTGGATTCTGACCTAAAGATCTACTGCAATTCCTCTTAGGGAGCTGCGGGATTGCGCCGAGGCAGTGATGAGTACTTTAGCCATTTTCTACTCTGAGCTGTGGAGCCTCTACGTGGACAAAAATCATCACAGGGATAAATATTGCTGTATGATATAGATCTTTAACTTGTCATAAGTGACAAGGATCAAAATCGTACTATTTGAGTAGTTTGTAAAGAACAATAACAGCGTCACACGTAAGGATATATCCGATGCCATCGCCCTCCCCTCAAAAGACCCCAAATAAGATCTTAAATTGTGTTTAATTAGTCCTAAATCTAATTACCTGTATACGAGTGATACTAAAACTCCCTGTCCATATGCGGAAGGTGATTTCATCCTCCACCATTTATTTATTGCCTAGTGTTTTTCCTTTTCACAGATAGCCATGTGTGATTGTGCATGGATGTAAAATTATTTGGGTGGAAATTTATTCAAATTTATGCATGGAGAAGTTTACAACTTCAGTCTTTAGAAAAAATAAACAACTGTGTTTTAGTGATGGAAAGAGGGGAGAAAATAAGGGCAGAAGTCTTTAAAAAATGCTTTGAGTTCATGCTGCGTGTCCAGACAGTGTCTGCGTAGATGCGCCAAATGAAAAGCCTAATGCTGCCAGAATTATATGCTTGGACATTAGTAATTGCTGCTGGGTTTGTTTGCTAGTGGAAAACCGGGGTAGTGGGGGAGGGAGGTAGAGGACTGCAGTGGCGCTGGCAAAGGGCACAGGGCTGGGAGGAAGAGGGAATTGCACAATTATAGAGCTAATTCTAGAATATCTTACTGAGAAATGAAAGACAAACACAATTGGAGTGTGGATTTAGCATTGATGCCATTGACAGGCTTCAGGGGGAAGAAACAAGAAATTTTTAAATTTTAAGTTGGAATTTTAAAAACCCAGGGCGATGCAGAGAAAGAGACAGGAGGAAGCAGATATCAGAATGAGCCAGGAACATTCACACAGACCCTAATGGTACCTGCTTGTCTATTCACTGGCGTTTTCTGCATTACCATCTCAGCATTCAGATTACAAAGCAATTTACACTCTTCATAAATTACCCTTGGTAAAAAATCTCATGAAAATCCTCAATTTTTCCTTTGTTAAGTATGCACAAACATAATACAAATTGCCCTTAGATTCTGTTGTCAGAAGCTATCTCTGAGCTCTAAATGTTTATCCCAGTGTGAGAGTCATCAACTGAAACACTGATGTTTCTTCAAGTGAGACATGTAGCTGTGTAGCCCCTCACCTTTGGCAGAATGGGTAGGTTTTAACTATTAGCAGCAAATCAGAAAAATGAGAAATATAGCAAATGAGAAAAACAATTTAAGAAAGAAGTCGAGAACAGAGGTGTGGAGAAAAAAATAGATACATCTGCTTTTTATATAATGCACTATGAATAAACAATGTTTCTCACGTTAGAGGACTGCTTTACAATTCTATAAAGGGAGGAAAATTCATGTTTACAGCCTCATTGCTGGGTACATTTCTGCAGTGTCATTCCCCTGTCAGCAGGGACCAACTCGAGAGGAAGGTATCGATCCACCAGTAAGCACCAGATACATAAATGAACCTCACGACGGGTATGAAGTCTAGCAATAAGTTTAGCATCTAGCAATCTTAATAGAAAAAAGAAAACTTAGTAAATAATTCCAGAGTGAAAATGCAAAAATGAAAGTGGGTGTAACTAATTTTCAAGTGAATGTGAACCAACAATAAGGAATATAATTTCAGAGGAGAGCAATATTAAAGTGAACTAGAATAATCTAGCAAAGAGCTGACTTTGGAAGGTTGGATAGAGACTGGGAAGGTCTGGTAAGTCAAAATTACAGGAAGTACCGGCAGGACTTCAAGTTAGGCAAGCCCAAGCTCTCGGAGGGCAGCAAACCCTGAAAACGCCCCTCAGTTTGGACAGGGCAGGAAGCTTGTGTAGAAGAATGTGGTAAAATGGAGAACTGGAGCCTTCTATGGAAGGCTTTGAATGCCAAAGCTGAAAATTGGGTGCTGTGCTTTGTCCTGTAAAGTTGCTCTCTGAGCAGAAACTGATATAACAAAGTAAACGAGTCATTTCTAATATCCAGGAATTGCTATTGACAGAGTGGACTTAATTTGTGTTCTTCCAAAACCAGAGGAAGCAAATTAGTCACATAGGAGATGATTGGGGGTTTTTGTTTGTTTGTTTTTGTTTGTTTTTTAATCAGTCTTCATTTAAGCATCTGGGATCACATAGCTACCTGGACATATAAGTATTGCCCAGAAGCAAGTCGTAAGTTTCAATTTTCCATTATAGACTAGACCAAATTGTTTGAGATGACCAGCTGCCAGGTTAGGAATCTAGTGATGGAGGTGCCGGCAGGTATACTTGAATGGTAATCCTCAGGCAGAGCCCCCCCTTACACCAGCCCAGTATTTTGCATTGTCATGGACACTGGCTGGAAGGGTGAAAACAGATTTCAGTTCTGAGCATGTTTCGGGCTGCACCACAAATACAGTCAGGCCCAAGTGATTAAGAGCGGGGGCGGGGGGTGTAACATTCTGTGAAGCTGGGGTGAGATGGGCAACAAATCAAATTTCTTTCCCTAATAACGTTGCTAACTTGCTGGTTACCCTCACTCCAGGGCGAGCTTGAAGTCTGAACTTTATACATTTCCTTTCTGACCTTGTGGTTACTACTCTCAGAGCACAGCTTTAAATCCAAATGCTGACAGACGTCCGAATCTAGACAGCCAACAGCCTCCCGGAAGGAAGAATAGCAGTTAGAGGCATAGAGTTTGTTAGTGGTTCATCGTGACCCGGAAGTATCGCGAGACTATCCTTTTTTTCTTCACCAAAACGTTGCCAGGAGAAAAATATTTAGGGTAACCTTGATTTCCAAGCTGACTACCTGGAAATTGGGGAAAAATTTGGAAGCAGGGACGTTTGGTGTATTAGGAGGAGGTCAGGCTAGTGGTTTATTAAACAGTTCTGGGGCCTTCCTCAGATAAGAGAAGAAAGAAATGAGATGTAATATTGAAGAAGTGGGAAGTAGTGAATGGAGAAAGAGTTTCAAGGAAATTAAAAAAGAAATTAGTCTTACAAGAAAAAAGAGAGTTGAGAGAAATTTCCAAACAGCTCCTATGACACTCTGAGATCTTCAGAATTGTTGTTATTGCCACAACAATAATATCTGCTCTTTCTCCATAATCTCTGCAGCGCTTTGCAAAATATAAAAATATGAGCAGTTTCTGATTTCTAAATGAATGACGCAAACCACAGTTCTATGGGTTTGGGTATTACCTTAGATAACGTTTAACAAGCCTTAAATCTGACTCAGGACCTAAAGCAGAGATTAACCATCTGGGGGCAAGAGTGAGCCACTCATTGTGCAAGATTTGTTCTAGTCTGTATAACAACCTTGTAGTCAAGTTACTATTACTGTTTCCGTTTCACAGATAAGGTAACTGGGCCACAGCCAAGACAAGCAAAGTAGCTTGTCGCAGAGCACAGCCAAGACCTAAATGCAATCAGTCTGACGCCAGAGACTAAATTATTAACTATATATTATGCTACTTCTTGCATCATCCACTTTTTTTCTATTGGTCAAATGAGGCACAGAGAATGTACTGGTTTTTTAGGATGTCCTTTTCTCTTCGTTTGGGCAGCAGGGCATGATGGTAAGAATGCTGGTCAGGAGCCAGGAGCCCCAGTGCCATCCCTGAAGAGAGTGATTGTAATTTCCTCTTCTGGAATCCCAGTCTTTAAATAAGTCACTCAAGCACAGTTAAACTCAGTTTCTTCATCTGCAGGCTGACAGGAGTGAACTCGTGTTAGTCGATATCCCTTCCATTTAGAAGCTGATGAAATTCAGTGCTGAAAAACCCGGCAGTGTGTCCGGGTCTAGTAGCCGCTGGTCTCAGCTGGCATTGCTTTAGTAATGCCTCCATTACCAACCAGCCCTCTCCTGTTATAACATTAATGCCTCCCTGCCTCCCTCATCCTCAATTCTTTTTTTTTTCCTTCAAAATTGCTTTGACATCATCTTTCTGAAGGCTTTCTGTTCTGACAAGAAACCCTGGCTTTTTCCTCAAAGCCCTGTCCTGAGTCATCATGGCTATGGATATTGCCCATCTTTCCTAATCAGATTTATAGTTGTCTGGCACATACTATCTCACACAACCTACTTAAACTTTTTGTAATTCTTTTTTTAACCTAATTAAATGTTTTTAAAATTCCTTTCTAGACTCTTTTCTGATCATCCTGGATGTCTTACTTAAAGCAATATATAGTTGCTGTTTCTTCACTCTTCTCCTTTTCCTCTGGCACTTAAAAAAGGGTAAGCAGAAGCTTTTATAGAATCTGAGCTGTTAAGTACTTAACAAATAACGTTTCTATATGACCTGGATCGCATGATAGGAAAAGCCAGCTCAAAAATTAATCAGAGAGGGCTGGTACAGCACTGGCCTAGCATCAGTGAAGCCCTGGGTTCCATCCCAAGCCCTGGAAAACAAAAACTACATATCCTGGAAAAGATATGATCTCCTTGGTGTTACGGGCTACTGCAGATTTCAGCATCTTTCCATGAAGGCAAAAGATTATATCACAGGATGAGATCTTGACTGATTTTCTTATGGCTGATTCACAAACATTAACCCCAGCAGAGATTAACCAATTGATAAGAACAAATCTGTATCCCTAGAAAGAGACAGGGAAAAATCCTGTTTAAGGTTTAGCATTTCCTTTTAAATGCTTAACAGTGGTTGTAGAGAAACTCGGTCAGAGTGAATTATGACACCTTCTCAGGCTTGCTGCTGTATGACAGCTGTGCTGGGTTTGTGGTTTGCTCTTTGATCAGAGAAAAATATGTTTGATCCTCTTTTTTGTTGTTGTTCTGGTTGGCTTGATTTGGTTCATGGTACCCAAAGATGTCTAATTCTAAAGTCTTCAAGGGAGACCATTTGTGCTATCTGCTGACTCACGGTGCCTTGTCTTCCAAGGCAGTTCACTCTGTACTTAAAGAGCAAGGTTATTTTCCTCCAAACTAACAAGTTCTGCACAATGGCCATCTGGTCCCAGCTTCCCCATCGCTTCCTTTATTCGAAAACGCTAGTTACAGATGTTTGAACTTGCGAGATGACTTTCCGCACCCGCAGGCTTGAATCAGCGGCTGCTGTCCTTTACCGGGAACAGCATGAAGGAGCATGAAAGACTCTGAGGTGCCCCCCTGAGGCCAGAGTTCAGCCCTGCACTCCTGCCTCAGCCTGTTTTAGAGAATTCACTCCACTGAGCTCAGGACACCAGTGAGCAGGACAGAGTCCCCTTTGCATGGACAGTCTCAGACCACGGTGTCCATTGCCTTTATTCACGTTCATCCTTTGGACAGTTTCAAAGAATAACGACCAGAAAATTGCAAACAGTGGATTTCTCAAGTTTCCCTGCAGCTAGTCAAGGTTGTTCTGATAGTTAGCTGTAGGCAGATTACACTTTGAATTCTTTATGGATAAAGAGAAGTTGAGGGAAATAAATGCCTGCTGGGAAGAGCGCTGGCAAGTTATTTCCATATGCAATAGTCTTGTTGAATGTATTTTTATTTTAATGGAAAAGTCCATTGTAACCTCAACTTCACTAGAAAATTTTACTAGAAATCAAAATAATGTTCCTGATTTATGCTTGATTTATGTAACCAGGTTTTCCAATTTCAAGATCACTGGCCTTATATTCCTCAAAGATAATCAGCTGTTATTATGACACTCTTAATTGATCACTTAATCCAATGAATATTTATTGAGCATCTGCCACGTACCAGGAAAACACTATACCAGTTCTGAAGATATAGCAGTACATAAAAATAGGCATGTGCCTTCAGTATTATACTAAGCATCCTCTTTGGGATAGTATTATTTTAAAAGATATGTTTTAAATAGGATCCCTTTTGCAATCTAAAATATTAACCCAGTTTTAAAAAGTCCTTGGTTCTCAGCCCAATGTATGCAATTGTTTGAGGATTTCTACTAAGTGGTTAGTATTCATAGAATGATTACTGCATCAGAAATGAATACATCAAGCAACCAAGTAAATATCTAAAATATGCCTTTGTGTAAATTTGTTTTATTCACATAGCAATCAATAAGATTCACAAAAATTTCCCTTAAATACATGCATATATTTCAGTATCCCACTCTACTGAGACTTCTCCCTATACACACCATTTCCTACTACTCAAGGGGAGGAGACAATCTTCAAGAAGCATTTAAAGTCTCCTAGGTGGGACTCTAAACTCTGACAGTAATGAACTCTGAAAACTCATCAAGCAACTGACTCTAAAAATTTGGAGTAATGCCAAATAGAGTGACCGAGTTTGAGAAAAAGCAGCATTCCAAACCACTCTTCTTCCTGCCTCTGAAAACTCCCAATTATTAAATATGGTTCAGAGATTCAGCCTCAAGTAGAAGAATGTTCTAGTCACCCCCACCTTTAGGAATTGACTCCTTGTAAATTAGCAATGTCCTCATCTCTCTTGTAAGATTTATCCCATTGCTTTGCAATTACCTATTTATACATTTCTCTTCCTTAGTAGAATATGGAATTCCTTGATAGGAAAGAAAATATCTTTCTTAGCTATCTTGGAGCCCTCAGTACCTATAACTGTGCCTATAATGTACCAGCTACGTAGGAAATGAGTGAGTGACTAGAGACCAGCTGCCCCTTGCAGAGAAAAGAATTCTACCACTCTAAGTAATTCTCCCTTTGTTTGATCAGATGTTCCCACCAGAACCATGCAGGGTTGTGCAGCAAGTGGCCACCCAAAATGTTGGAGTTAAATTATGTCCCAACAAGATATAGCCCAAATAGTTGTCTAACTATGGCAAGAAATTTATCATTTTGACCTGGCTGTTTTTTATCACATATGAGTCAGGTTAAAATGCTAATGAAGGATCAGACAATTCTCCAGAAAAGCATTGCTAAAAATAGACTTACATTCAGAGATTCAAAGCCATTGCCTAAAGCCAAGCTGTCTGGCATACATAAAATGTACAGTTAAAATTTTTTATTATTTACTATGATCAAAGGATATTTTGATGCCACTGCCCATCCATCCATGGTGACATACAATAACCAGGAACACAGATTCATGGCTTTGGCCAACTCTTGTCTTCAGGGTCGCATATTTTCTACTCCTCTCCTGGGCCTGGCATGGTGTAGACAAGTTCTCCATGTTGGTTTGGCTTCCCGAAAAGTGTCTTGCCTAGGAGGGAAAAATAAACCCTAGCATAAAGTGGCAAGTCACTTCAATTTATCCTGAGGAAAAAGCAATTGCCAGCTGAGCACTGAATTTTGCATTTCTTTGCCCCCCCCATTTCTTCTCACAAAACAAGTCTAAAACAACCAGGGAGTCACTCTGCACCCTGCTTTCTCAGTGTATAATGCAGATATCACTTAATGGCCAAAAAGAAAAAGGAATTAATTGACCGAATGCCTACGTGTCACATCAGACCCTTGGCATATATTTTTGTGTGATTTCTGTTTTTAAAAGTTTGGAATTTTCCTTCCTCTGAATGCAAGGTCTGTGTCTTCCCCTTGCCCATGAGTTTTCCCGTGAGTTACACATGAGCCACCGAGATCCCCCCAGTAGAGAGCATGCTCCTGGTAGTAGAAAACAATTCAGCAACATAGAAGGTGCTCAGTGTGACACATGGCAGTGTGAGTGACCAGGGAAACTGTCCAGGTGAGCTCAGGGAGCACTGGGCGGAGAGTCAGCTTGGTGGCATATCAGCTCTTCCACGGTAACTGGTGACTTTGCACGACTTATCTTGCCCAAACTGAGCCTCACTTCACGTGTGTAGAAAGCATCAGTGGCTACCACGAATGTGGCCAGCGGTTGTCCTGAGATCCAAAGGAGCTGAGCCTTGAGATGCGCTGCCACCTCTTCCACTTTGAGAGACGGGGGAGGGCAGTTGTTACCTTCTAGTGGCCACCACTCATCCTGCCAGATTTCCAGTGTTCTTGGTTGCAGGTTATGTGAAGGCCATGCGCTTCTTTGCCTCTTTCTTACATTGTTTGCTTAAAGAAACAACAGCTCTTATTATCATATTATTTTCTACTTTGAATAGCATGCCTGATAAATTGAGAAAATGCCTAAACAGTATTTGATTTTTCTATTTGGGAGAAGATTTTAAAATGCCTTTGAATAGTGTCTCTGCTTTGGGAATGGCCCCATGATTCTCGGGCTCATGCTTGGATATTCGAGAGGCTTAGTCATCATTTAAATAAATACTGGTCTCCTCTTACTTAATACGATGGATTTTAAAGGCCCTTGATGAGTTAAAGCAGATGATATGAACAATTCCTTTCTATTTTTTAGTTTATGGAAAAGAGCTTTGCTGCAAGCTATTTAGTGAACCATTTGTGAAACCACATCTGTTGGCTTCGTTTTGTATTCAGCTTTGTGTTAAGGGTTTTTGTTGTTGTTGTTGTTGTTGTTGTTGTTGTTGCTGCAAGCCTGGGGGAGAGGGATAGGTACCTCATCGTGTGTGTGTGTGTGTGTGTGTGTGTGTGTGTGTGTGTGTGTGTGCTTTATGTGCACACGATAAATAAGCAGGGAGGTATGAACCCAGACTCCTGAGTCAGGCTTGGTACAAGATTCCTGCCTGTATCACCTCATTGTCAAAACCTTTAGTTTTATTCATAAACCAGTAAATACAAAGCCTGCCTAGATGAGTTACACGAACTGCAAAATGTATTCTCCAAAGCTGCATTTACAGAATGATTCCCCTTCAGGGTTAGCAAAGGTTACCAAAGAAACCCTCTGTGCAGCAATAACCTCAAATTCTGTTTGGGGGAGAATTCCTCCTGCAAACCCTGGCCTACAGGACAAAAGAGTTTGCTGGGAAAAGTTTTTGAAGTCCATACTATCTTTTGAGCTCATTGTTGTTGTTTGGGATTTTTCTTTTTCTTTTTTTTTTTTTTTTTTTTTCAGACAAGGTCTCACTAGATGGCTCAGGCTGGCCAGGAACTCACCATCCTCCTGCTTCAGCCTCCAAAGTTCTGGGATTCCAGGCAGGCACCACACCAGGTTTTGTAGCTAGTTTTATATTTAATTTCTACAGAAATCTCCTAAATGTTGGGTGTTATTTTCCGCACTTAACTGGGAAAGGCTACTGTTTGGTCAAAATCATGCCAAGGATTCTAAGGAGCTAATTGCTACCTTCTCCCAGGAACCAATGGATACCTAGACAAGGGTTAGTTACTAAAATGTCAGGCATTTTATTAAAGCTGGATTTGAAAAGAGTAAAAGGTTACAATCAGTAGCGAGTTAGACAACTTCCTTACTCCTTTTTAGTATTACTCCAAGGCTAGTTATTGGAATCTGAAAAGATAAAGGATGTAGAAATACATGTAGTCAGATGGGAGAGCTAGAAAATCATAAGTGCTACCCTCCCGGTGGGCAGAACCTGACTCAGGCTGCTTGTAGTTTGGGGAAGCAGAAAATGCAAGCTTGCTCTGGGTAGGCAGATCCTGGAGAAAATGCCAGGTGGGAGCTCACTGCCTATTTCTCACCTCACGGAGCAGGTACACTGGAGGTGGGAGGGGCAAGTAAAGCGAGGCATGGAGGGCAGGGTGAAAGGTACCTTCCCAGTCCTGGTCCTCCCGGGGAGTGGAGGTTTCCATTTTACAGGACAAAGTGAGAACTGATGACTCTAAAGAGGAGAAAACGGTTCCTCCTGCTGCCACACAGCAAATAAGAGAGAGAACGTGTGTTCGAGTTTAAAATCCAAGTGCAATACGGCCAATGATTCTGTGTTGATGATTCCCTCCTCTGGGCCATTGGTTTTCAAACTGATCTTTGGATGGTGACATCAGGATCGCCCAGGAAATGGGCAGAAATACAGTCCTGAGCCTGAGACTTGAGTGTGTTTTAGTCGCCTCCACATAGTTCTGAATTGTGTTCAAGTGTGAGAGCCGCTTTCCTGGAGACCTGACTGGTGCTTCAAGGCTGCACATCTATCTCAACATCTATCTCAAACCGAGTCTGACACAGCTCAGGTGTTTCCACCGTGCTTCACCTTACAGACCAGGTACCTGGAGAAGAGCAATCCAGGGCCTCAGGACAGAAGTTTCTCTCACCCTTCCGGTCAGCTGAGTTTGAAGGATAAGGAGGGCGAGTGTCCACAGAGTGAGGACAAGGGTATGGATGAGGCCGATGGCCTCCAACAAAACATGGGCCTCCCAAATATTAGCATGCTTGCCTAGCAAGCACAGGCCCTGAGTTCAATCCCCAGCACTGCCCCTAAAATTTAAAAAAAAAAAAAAAAGATGCTTTGTGTTTTGCAGCAGTGACTCCATCTCTGGTTCCTGGAATCTTTCCCTAGAAGCTTATCAAGATGTAAAATTTCCCCAAATGCTTGCACAGCCCTTTTCCCCCTTCCACAATCTCAGTCTACAGTCTCTGAAAGGTACGAGAGAGGAAAAGGTGCCACAATGCAAAGGATAAAGCCGTTTCTGTCGCTGTTCCTCTGACCCCAATCCGCTGCCCAAGACCAAGGAGAGTCCTGGCCTTTCCCTCCTCACTCCTGTGGCTTCTTGTCCTCTGCCCTGGATCAGCACACAGCACCTCACTTTCCCCTTTTACTGGCCTTCTCTTTCGTTGAATCATAGGTTTGCAGAGCTGGCACCAGACTTAAAATCACATCTAAAAATGAGCAGTAAGTAGGCCCAGACAAATTATTTGCAAGGTTCCCGGTGAGCACAGCAGACAGGGCCCTCAGCTTGCCCTGCAGTGCCCCTGCTGCCTTGCATGGCCTTGCCATCTCTCCCTCCATCTCATCCGGACATCCTGACTTGTGTAGAGCTGCTCACTGATCGGGAAACCTCTGCCTGTTGTTACCCTCAGAGGACTTTAAAAGACTTCATAGGGTGATCCAACCGCCACAGAGCAGGGTGAGAGCGCTGTGATTCTGAAGGGTCAGTCAAAGCTTTCTAAAAGTTGGCTATGTTACTTATATGGATTTTGGGGTATTCCATATGGCAAAAACCCAACTGTAAGTGGCTTTGACAAAAACGAGATTTACTGGCTTAAAGAACCTATGGAAATGCCGAGCAGTCAAACCAGGGGAAAAACAGAGAGGTAGCAGGAGTCCAGAACTACCTCGAGCCCAGCACTCAAATGATGCCATCCCCATTTCCACTGAAGGTGTAGAATGAGGGGACAATAAAAACCACTGAGCCCACAAATGACTTAGTCTCTGTTTAAATTCTCTCTCTCTCTCCTACCCTCCCTTCCTTTTTCTCCCTCCTGTTTCTATTTCTTTCTGTACATCTCTTGTCAAAATCCACTTCTATTGGGGATTTAGCTCAGTGTAGTGTGCTTGCCTAGCAAGCGTGCCCTAAGTTCAAATCCCAGCACCCAAAAGTAAATAAATAAATCAATCCACCTCCTCCCACCACATATCAGAAACACGGGCACCCCGTTGACACCTCCTGTATGTCCGCTATGGAAAGGAACTGCCATTGGTTGCCTGTTCCCTATATTCAAAAATCTGAGGGACTGCTTGGACCAGGCGCCTTATCAATTGTCAGTGTGGGATATCATGAGAGGGTGTTACTTTACGTGCTGGAACCACACAGTTCAATTGAGGGAAAAACCAGTATCAAAATAAACACAAGCCAGATCCTCCATTTCTCTAAACTCTTAAGTTGAATAACACACACACATATGCACACACACTCACACACGGGTTGGGGGTGGAATCTCTATTGCTTTAGGAGAATAAAGTAATTCACTCATCTTCACCCGAACTACAGTGCTTGATTCTATCACTTATCAACAATAAAAACAAACTACATATTGGTCTGAAGAACTTATTTATACTTTTTCATCATCTCATTTTCCTCCCACATTTCAAAGCCAGGGGAGCCTATTGCTCCAGGTATCATGTGAGAAAGTAACTTCATGAAATCTAACTATCCCATGGTGGCAGAGGAAGAGATGACTCTGGTCCGCTGGGTCTCTGGCTCACTTTGCGTCTTGGCATGACGGCATTATGTGTGCAGATAGCTGACGAGCTGGAACAGCTGTGGCCTTTGTAGGCAAAGGACTAAAAAGTTAGATTCAAAGGAACCTGGTAGGGAACACTGAACTAGATGGTGAATTTCCAGGCAAACCTATAGTTCATAGTTTCACATCCTTCCGTAGCTGCTTAAGGTGCATCCCATGTGAGTTGCATGAGGACATACATAGCAGGGAAGACATGAGTGTGAGCCCAAGCCCCAGCCAACTGTAATATTGAACCCTCTCACAGATTTCTCTGGACACAAGCAGAGAAGGAGGAACTGGAAGAACTTCCTGCCTCGGGATTCACTGACTAGAACTCATTTTTCCACCAATCGCCAAAAAGGACCAGTATAAAGCTGAGTTATTTCTGGTCTATTGAGAAGGCACATTTTCAGGGTTAGCATCTAATTGGACGATGGGTGGTAGGAAGGCACCTAGACCATAGAAAAGGGAAAACAGGGCCTGGAGATGTTGTTAGCAACAAGATCTTGCCTCCTCAACCACGAATCCAGGTTGAAGTTTGTATTCTTATTCCACTTGCTCCAGTCCCTCTCAGTCTAGTTTCCCAAGAGTCTAGTTTTTCTTTCTTTTGATTGTTTTATTTATTGGAGCTTGTTTTCAACTTTGGTTTCCTGAGTGAAGCTTTTGTTATGTTATTAAATTAGAAATCCGCCCTCCACATTAGAGCTTGGGACTCACACATGTGGACCTTTTATGTTCTTTTTCCACCATCTCTACTAAAAACTCTGGCCCAGTAAATTAAAATTGGCCCCTTGGTGAAGTGGTAAAGGTCCCTTAATCATTGTTGATGTGCCTCTCGTGGATTTGACAAGCTGGGTGCTTATAGAGGCAGATATAAGTTTATAAGGTGATTTACGAAACAATTGCATCGATTTACCCTTCATCTCCTTAATAACACTTCTTTCCAAATTCTTTTCCCAGTATGATTTAATTTTTCAACTTGATGATGGCTATGTAAAGGGAGGTGTAGAGAAACAATAACCATTTTCCAGATACAAAAAAACTGGGGCATAAGAAATTTAACTGCCCTGGAAAAGATCACTTATTTATTCAACAGCAGAGCCTGTTCCGAGATGAAGGTTGACCAGATATCCAGTCCCTCTACCTATCTCTTAATCCATGTGTGGAAAATAACTATGTATCCACAAACTTATTTTATTTGGCTAATACTGGATCTGCAAAATCTTTAATCTGAATACTTTAATGCAGAGTATTTCCTCTCTCATCTGCTACACAGCCTAATGCTATTTTTAGGTCTAGTACACACATTTTTATTACCTTTGCAGCTCTGCAAGCATCTTAGTTTACTTCTATTACCTACCAGTGTTATGGAATTCTTGGTAGTTCTGTGATCTGCCAGAACCACAGTATTCAATGATGAGTTTAATAACTGCCATCATTTCAAGATGATAAAGAGAAAGTATGATATTTTAAGATATCTACTGTAAAGTGATCTGAAGACAGTGAGGCCTCCACTGGTGACACACCAGGGTCGGAGGCCTCCTGCACCCCTCTAGGTAGGAAGGGGTGGGGAGGAAGCCAGGTGAGAGGAGAGAAGAGATGATCCACATGTCACCCAGGAACCAGTGACAGCTATAAGACCCTGGATCAGTTATTTTTGTTGTGTTACGAATCACACCAAAACATAATGACTTAAAATATGAACCATTTCTTATGAGTCTGTGGGTTGACTAGCTGGCTCTCCAGACCACTAGTAGATTGGCTAAGGTCTGATGTTCTGCAGTGTGTTCACTCTCCTGTCTGTTTGGTGCCGGCTCTTCGCTGGACCTCAGTGGCAGCTGGACCACACATCTTTCATCACCCAAGAGGCTAGCCTGAGTATTGGCATATGGACAGGGTGGGAACTGCAGAGTTCCCCAAGAGAGCAAGTGAGAGCAAGCCCCAGCATGCAAGCACTTTTCATGTCCCTGTTTAGGCCACATTTATACTGTCTCATTTAATATGGAAGGGGTAATTGCAGATACAGAGAGGAGAATGATTACAGCCATGTTTACAGAAAATCTACAACAGCCCCCACCAGTCTTGGGAACTTAAGTCAGAGAAACCCTTCCATCAGCCACAGGCTGGGCACTAGGTTCTGCTTGTTCATCCTGGAGCTACACATTTTCCACTAAATTGAACGAACTAGGGAATTTAGTCACGGACCATTATGACCCCGCCACACAGACTTTCCAGTTTTTTCCCCGCCTAGGCTTTGGGTTTGGGTCAAGAAGACACCTGGAACATTTAGTTGTATCTCTCTAAGGAAGTAAACCATCACAGACCCAGCTATCAGTAAATACAGGTCAGTCCAAGGGACATTATTTTCCTCTAAACACTTCTGGATTCAAACTGGGAAGTAATATCAGCTTCTTAGTGTTTTATGATGATGTTTCTCTATCTGAAATTTCTCTAGGTAAAGGCAAATGTATTTGAAGTTTTTTTAACCTCTGTCTCCCCCACTTAAGCAAGAGAACTCTGCGTTCTCGTCTAATTATAAGAGCGAACCATAATGCTGGAAATAATTCTCAGCCAGCCCTCTGCCCAGCGAGCGCTTTGGCAATGGAAATCCAAGAGAGGCAGTGGAAAAAGCCCTGAAGGCTTTTTGGCCGTGCTGCTGCGTCACAGAGCACAAGCCAGGCAACTGCGTGGAGGCCTCGCAGGGGGCCCCGCGGGAGGCTGCACCTCAGCTAGACCACAGATAAGCAGGGCTCGGCTGATCCTCTCTCGAAGAGCAGTCTGAGCTCGGGCTGTCTATGTCCTCAACCCACTTCCAACATCAGATGGCAGACCCCGAACATCAGGCCCTGGGCGGAGGAACTGACCACTTTCTCAGATCCTGCACCACCTTCAGTTCACTGAGCCCCCGGAGCAGAACAGAATCAAAAAACATCTAAATGATTTAGTGGGAATACTGTCTTAGGTTGGGTGCTTGCAGAAGCAGATCCTGAGTGCAGGATGTGAATGCACGTATATCATTTGGGAAGAGGTCCTAGGAAGCCCTGGTTGTTGAGTAGAGAAGCTAGGCAGGGACTCACAGGAAGCCATCATGGGGGGCATGTGTGAGCAGACTGTACCTACTGGGGTTCAGTTCAGCTGAAGATCTTTCTGGGAGGGCATGTAAAGGTGACAAGGAAGCTAGGCTAGTCACGGGACAACTCCCATCCTTCAGTGGCTAAAGGCTGCCCGAGTGTGAACTTACACTCAGCCCCATTGGAAGCCCAGTCTACAAAATTGAGAGCAAGCCCTGAGGTTGTGAGTCTCACCTCCCGGGCAGCAGGGGCCTTAGAATGTACAGTACAGGAAAAGCAAGTGAAAGGGGAAAGAGTGGCGCCTCCATGACTGCTACAGTTTTATAAACTGTCATGACCAGACACCCCAAGAATCACAAGAGCTGACTCTGGCTTCGGCGCAATGATACTTCAGCCCTTCATTTCTTGGCCACAATCATGTGGACTCCTGTTGAGGATCATTTATTAACACTTGATGTGCTGTGTACTTCCTGAGGTTTGTGCACATTTTGTCTCATTTGATTTTCACGACAACCTGCAAGGTATGATTAGTGTCATCTTATAGCTAAGAAAACTGAGGTACAGTGAGGCAAAGTATAATGAAGTCATCTTAAATCACTCAGTTTGAAAATGACAGAGCTGAGATTTCTTCCAGGATCCACCCTCAGGCCCAAGCTCCATCAGCCCTCAGCCCCACCCCAGCTGGGTGATGATTCTAATCTCCTGCTGATCTGAGCTAAACCTCAACCATGCCTGGCTCCTCTGCCACCATTTTGTCTGAATCCTTCCCCTCTCCCTTCTTTATCTGTCTGTTCCTTTAACTCTTGTCCTCAAGTTGGCTCCAGGGCAGTAACTCTGCCCCCTGGGGTGTTTCAAACCCCCCTTGAGCAGAGGGCTACCCCTGGGCACTATGACCACTGTCTCCAAGTTCGCCACATCACTGAATTTCCAAGTTCTTAAACACCCAACTTTCCACTCCCACTTCCATGATCTGTGCCCCTTATAATAGCATAAGTAAGGTGCTTTGGCCTGTCCTGCTGGCATTGTAATGGAGAGGGATTTGGAGAACCATCTCTTTGTGGCATCTTGCAGCTACAGGCCTGATTTCACTTGCGGGCCTCGAGCAAATTGAACCAGTGATATAAAGCTAAGATGTCATGGGCAGGGACCAAGAGAGGGAACTGTTCTTTCTAGCCTGACAGCAGAAGAATGGGAAGAGAGATCCTGCAAGGTAAGCACAGCAGCATAGCTTGCAGATGGCAAAACTATAAAGGTGGGGGTGGGGGGTACCAGAGGATGCTGCAGGCCTTGGTTTCAGAGCACTTATATCCAGTTTTGTGAGGAAGCCCAGAAGCCCATGTCAGCAAGTGGCAGATTCTCTCCACGTTTCACAGGCCAAAGGCAGAAAATAACAATGGAACTAAAGGAACTAAAAATACAGCTTGGTCTCTTATACAGATCAGTGAGTGTAAATTTCACATCCTAGGTCCTAATGAACCTGTTAAATGGCAAAAGCCGAAGTGTTTGCATGGGTAAGGAAGAGTAGGGATCATCCCCACCTGGTTTTAAATCCCATCTTAGCTCCCTGCTCTAAGTTGTCTTTGAACCCCTGGGCACACCACACCTCCTCTAAGCTTTGGAGAACACCTGAGTAGATGAACTGAGTAAAGTCGTGTGTCACCCAGTGCCAGGCATGTCATCTGAGAAATGCATGGTTAGGCGATTCCATCGTGGTGGGAACATCACGGCGCTTGCTCAGACCGAGGTGGCACAAGCCATTCACGCCACGTGGCTTCTCGATGCCATCAAGAGGTGAGATAAACACGACGTACGACATCAGTGCTAGGGTCACACAGCACACTGTTTTATTTATGAGTACAAAGAGTACACTCTAAGATAACAATGAAAAGTATAATAAATACATAAGCCCACAGCATAGTTTTATTATTATCGAGTCTGATGGGCTGTGCTCCAATGCACCTGGTGGGTAACAGGTCTCGTCACACCAGCTTCACTGCCAACACACGAGGAGCGTGCTTGCCCGTGTTGTGACAGCTACAGTCACTAGGGGAGAGGGAGTTTTCAGCCCTGTTATAAATTCTGGGACCCTTCTGCCATTCTGGGTCTATCACTGTCTGAAACACGTGGCACATGACTGCACCGGAGAGTCACAGATACACCACCTGTGACGTTTCCAGTGATATGAGTGTCCTTACGAAAAAGAAATAGGAAGAACCAAGAGAATGAGAGCGATACAATGCTGAGATGAGAGCTGATATTCGTAGAAGTATTTTGGCTTCGGAACACGACTGACTTCTTCCTAGGCCTAGACCCGCCTGACAGTCTATATTTATTTACTTATTTATTTAGATATATGTTTGTAGCGCATAATAATTACAAGCGTCATGGAGAGTTGGAACATGTACATGACGTATCTTAATTTTTTTTATTCCCTTCCCCTCTTCTCCCTCCTCCTCCCCCCTCCATTTTTTTGGACCCCTTCCCCTATATATATTTTTTTTTGGGGGGGAGGATGTTTCTAGTGCATAACAATCACATTTTTCATAGGGGCTTGGTAGTACATGTATACAACACATCACAATTCCCTTTTTTTAAAAAAAAAAATCTCTTATCTCCTTCCCTGTCTCTCTGTCTCCATTTTCTGGTTCCCTTTATTTCACTTTGTTAAGTGAAGTAAATCAGACACGCAAGCATATCACATGGTTTCTCTTAGATGAGAAACCCAAAGTATAAATAAAGAGCAAAACAAAAGCTAGACAACTAGAAATAGCAAGATATTTGTTTATTTTTGAGATAGGGTCTTGCTATGTTGTCCAGTTGGTCTCAAACTCATGGGCTCAAGAGATGTTCTACCTCAGCCTCCTGAGTAGTTAGGACCACAGGCACACAGCACCACACCCGTACTGTCCACCTTTCCAGCCTACAAACCAGACTTAATTGGGTGGCTGCAGGCGGAGCACAAGCAGCAGAGAATCATTTTACAAAAGGCATCACAGATTGTGCGTGCTGACAGACGCTAAGCCAAGAGCTCTGTGTGTCCAAAGTCATTCTCAGGCTCAGCCTGGCCACATGTGGGGTGCTCTTGGCATTTCCATTTACAGATGGGGAAACTGAGGTTCCGGCGCTGATAAGGAATATATCGAGATTTTCTAGTCAATGGGGTAGGACTCACTGGACCTGCATGAAACCCCCATATACCGCTTGGTGTCCTCTGAGCCCTCCTTGAGCCAAAGAATAGAGTAGCAGAGGAAGGTAAGAAGAGGTAGGAGGCCCCTGACCTGGAGGAGGCAGGACCGGCAGCCCACAGGACCCTTTCTGGAAGCTGGGTGCATGCATCAGTTAGTGCTGCGTAACAGCATTACAACAAACCTAGAGGCTTGAAGCAGGGCACATTGCCCACCTCACAGTTCCAATGAGTCTGGAGTCTGGGCCAGGCATGGCGGGCTCTATTCAGGGCCACACACACTGTCATCCAGGGTCAGATGGGTTGTGTTTGTATCTAGAGGATGAGGCCCAGTTCCAAGCTCACTCGGGCTGTGGGCAGGTGAACTTAGGTTTGCTTTGCAGGACTGCAGGGCCTGTGTCCTGGCCAGCCGGCAGCCAAGGACTTACTCGGAGCTACAGTACACCTGGCCTCTCAAGGCCACTCACAGCAGAACAACTGGCTTCTCCCAGCATGCCAGCAAGATTTAACTTTTCAGGAATGGCCAGTCCCTCTTTTGAGGGCTCACGTATTGATTAAGTCAGAATCACCCCAGATAATCCCCTTTCCAATGGTCTCAAAATCAATTAATTTGGGATCTTGATTACACAGGCAGAATCCCTTCCCCCTTTTCCACATATCATAACCTAATCACAGACTAACATCTACGCTCCAGGGAAAGAGATGATAGCAAATCATCCCCCCAGGGGAGGGGGAACAGAAATGTTGGAATTCCGCCTTAGAATTCCACCTTCCACCCTGCGGAAAGCACGATTCCCCACCCTGCTGCTGTCTGCCAGAGCCCCTCTCAGGCTGTGCATGCTCCTGCCCAGAGAGAGCCTCGCTCGGTCCATGTTGCACAGTCAGCTCCATCCCCAGGTTGGCGATTCAGTTCAGCTGCCTCCCAAAGAGTCATTTCTCAGCCACCTGCCTGCCTTCTGAACTGCATAATTTTGATGTTTGCAGACCCAGATGGCTGCTGGTGTTGGGACCTGCATGCCTTTCTTTGACCTTGATTGCCTCAATCCACAATCATCATTCCAGAGGAGGCGAGGCCTGAGGAGCCCTAGAAGAGCAGGCAGGGGGCTCTGGAGCATTCGCTTCCAGTGTTCGCCATTAGCGACCTGGGGAACAACAGGAATGGCTTCAGTGGCTAAGTGGAACCAGCAGTCACAGCAGGCGCTGGGGTCCCTGACAATAAGCTAAAGAAACGCCTCAGTGAAGCGGCTGCTGGAGGGAACCAGAATGCCCTGCCACCTCGCTGAGCCTCCATCAAGCCAAGCCAGAGATCTGGGGCTATTGCCCTGCTCAAGAGAGGCCAAATGAGAACTCCAGGGCCCACATAGGCTTTCTGGCTAAGGCTTCCGCTGCTCTTTTTGGCTTAAGGTAACCAAGCTTTGCACTTAAATCAGGACAAAACTGCAGGGGCGGGCTTGCAGAGCAGGTGCAATTGGGAGGTGAGCGTGGCATCGTTGTTCTGTGATTTCTGGGACACCTGGACATGTCTCCTTTGCCTAGGGGGAATGGGATGGGTTCGGTACTGCACATCCTCATCATCTTCATAAAAAGAGTTGGAGTCCACAGCATCCATTGATTCTCTCCCCTCCTCTGCCACTGAGTGCATATTTACTGTGCACCCATCATATGCCAGGTGCTGCTCTTGGCAATGGGAAAACAGGGGTGAACAAGTCTGGCAAGAGCTCCTCCTGAATATAACTTTTCAGTGGAAAGAGACAGATATCAAAAAGACAGAGAAGAAAAATATCAGATCGGGATGGAAGCTAAATATCATACTGGGGGCTAAGTAGGAGATCAAAATAGGCCGGGGGATCATGGGAGCTGGTGTCAGGGAAGGTCTTTCTGCAGAGGAGATGTACAAGCTGAGGTCTGACAGCAAGATGAGGGAGAGAGTATGTTGGACAAGCTAGTGCAAAGCCACAGGCAGGGACAGGGCTGCTGCATTAGAGGAACCTCCAGGGCCAGTGCTGTTGGGCGGAAGTGAGCAGAAGAAAGAGGATATTTGGGGAAGAAGCAGATTAGCCTGGCTTCTCTTTGAAGAGCATTGGGAAACCCCTAGAATTCCAAGAAGGGTGTTGACATGATCTGATATGTCTTTTTGCATGATCACTCTGGACTGCAGTAGAGCAAGAGTGGAAACAGGAAACTCACTAGGAGTGTGACCATGCATGAAGAAACCTGGACTCGGGGAGGTGGCGTGACCTACCAGGAGCTTCCAGCCTGACAGGGATGGCCAGTGGGTGAACATCATCAGACAGGGCCACAAGGGAACTCTAACTACTGAGCCTCTGTCACCTCCTGGAGCAGCCATAGACCTTTTGTAGACCTAATTCTAAGTCTGGTAGGTAAATGTAGCAGAACCTGTGAGCAAATGATTCAACAAGGGAGAATTCACAAGTGAAACATCTAAGAAAGTGAAGGAAAAGGAATAAAAAGCCAAGCAGGATGTGATCTCAGCTGAAGACTAGCTTCAGCTTGACCCCAAGGGAACTCTGAGCACGTGTTGCATCATAGTTAGTCCTGCCTTGAGACAAAGGGCAAGGGGACAAGCTTTAGTGGCCTACTGTTAGCCAGTCATTGGCCAGCATGGAATGGAGGGGCATGGAAATCCCTAAGTATCTTCAGGGGAGGGACTCTGGTCAGTCAAGGGCAGGGCTCAAGATAAGCCACAGTTGCAAACTGAGAGCCAGGCCAAGCTCAGCATCCACAGAACAGGTGTACCTGACAATAAAGAATAACAGAGACCTGGGCAGGGCACCTGCAGAGTCTCTTATAATAGCCACGATGTTGCTGGAAGAGGAGCAGGGAGATGCCCAAAGAAGTGCAAGGAAGCATAAAGCCCACATTTCTAAAAGAAATGGGTTAACACGGGAGACCTTTTATAGGAGGAACCTGTCCTTGCCCACAGACTCTCTTAAAAATACCTTTAAATTGTCTGTTCCCACTATGCACTTAAAATAGGAACCAGTTTACAGGTGTTCCATTCGTCCAGCTTCTCAGCAATAAATATGTTGCATTCAGGAAGGTTACATCTGAATATCTATCTAGGCAGCATAAAAGGAGATTGGGATTAGGTGCACTCAACCAGCCCATTAAAGTCTCCCACCAAAGAGATCTGGCCCGCTGCTTCTGAGAATAAATGTGGCCATTAGCAGGGAATGTTGCTCCTGAAGGAATCGCCATGTTCCAGTTTTATATAGGAAGAGCCAGTCGTGAAGAAGTGGGACAACCCAGGCCAGCTGCCCTGTGAGCACCACAGCTTTGCTCCAGTGACGTCAGCTTTACCATGTATTGTGTAGCTCTGGATGTAAATCAGTAGTTTCAGAAACTTGTTTGCACATCAGAATATGTAGAGATCTCATAAAAATTCCAAAGCCCAGGCCATATCCTAAACCAATCAAATTACAATTTCTGGAAGTATTTTTTAAGCAAACTTTTTATTTTGGAATAATTTTAAATATACAGAAAAGTTGTGAAGATCATTTACCTCTCACCAAGTTCTTCCACTGTTAACATCTCACATGACTGTGATATATTTATCACAACCAGGTAATCCACATATGTATATTGCTATTAATTAAATAGGACCCAAATTGCTAAAATGAGATAACATAAATGCCTACTTCAGAAGGAGCTTCTCATTTATTTATTTGGATTTTATCAGGCTTTCCATTAATAACTTCTTCCTATTCCAGGACCAGTCCAGGGTACTACATGGCATTCATTTGTAATTTTCTATCTATGTTGTTCATGACCTTGAAAGTTTTGAAGCCAGATATCCTGTCAAATGTTTCCCAATCTGTGTTTGTCTGCCTTTGTTTTCACAACGGAACAAGGCCAGTGTTGTTAGACTGGGGTTATAGGTTTTTGGAATAAATACAGCAGAAGTGAAATACCCTGCTCGTCACACATGTCAGGGGGTACAACAAATTCATATGACATCACTGATGATATTATACTTCTTTACTCGGTGGAGGAGATGTGTGCCGGTTCTCTTCACTATAGAGATTATATTTCCCTTCCCCCACTCTAATCCTTAAGTGAATCTTGCCTACCCTCACAGTGTGGTATGTCCAAAGGTGGTTGGTAATCAATCAGAAATCTTCAGGGCACACTTTCACTGCCTCCATATCGTACCCATTTCTTTGCCTTAGTTACCAATCATTATTGCGCAAACTTTCTCAAATGGTTTAAGACTTGGTATACTCCTCAGATACCATGAGATTGAACCAGCACTTCCTGGCTTTGTCTCCTTGGGCAGGTTATTTAGTCCCTTCTGAACCTGAATTTCCCATCTGAGAAACAGATAGCAATAGAGTCTCTAAGAGTATTGCAAAGTTTAAATTAGATAATGCCTATAAAGTTTTGGCCACAGATTATATAATGCTTATGTTTGTTACCAATAGCTGTGATAACAGTAGTAATAATGCTTTCTTTAATCTGACCTGTGTAACATATCCAGGATCATAAGAACATCCCTGAATGACATAAAACAATAAGTTGGAACTTACATTTGAGAAAGAGAGATATATTAAAGAACTAATACTAACAATGTTTATGTATTAAATAAACAATATATGTCAGGCACTGTTTGAATTATTTTATAAATAATAACTAAGTCTTCATAAAAAGACTATGAGGTATGTATCAGTCAGCATTCTGTTGCTGAAACAAAATACCTGACACCTGAAACTTAAAGGAGAAGTTTATTGTAGCTTACAGATTCAGAGGTCTCAGTCCATGGTTAACTAGCTCCATGGCAGAAAAATAACGATTTAAGGGCAGGAAGGAAAGCTGTTCAACCCGTGGCATTCAGGAAGCAGGAAGCAGGGAAGAGCCAGAGAGGAAGGGAACCAGACATAGTTACTAAGTTCACACCCCTCAGGACCCCACTGTCTCCAACCAGGCCCTGCCTCCTCATACCCATTCTGCTACTATTGGGTCAGGCCACCGATTGGGTCAGTACCCTCACAACCCAATCACTTTCCAAAAGCCTCTGAATCCAGTCCAGTTGATGGTCAAGGCTGACCAGCACAGGCAGGAACTATTGTTATTCCCATTTTACTGGTAAAGAAATTGAGACACAATGAGATTAAGCAACTTTCTTAAGAGCACAATTATAAACTATGTGAAAGTGGGGCTTGGCCTCTTCAGGGGAGGGGAACCCACTCAGAGAAAATATCAACTATATCTCAGGTAACATCATGGCAAGTGAGAGGATCGAGGTTGGGAGGGAAGAAAGGAGATACTTAGAGAATTAAGGCATCTATCACGTGTTGCATCTTCCCCAAGAGCCAGCCAATATTAGATATCTATTCCAAGGAGGTCCCTTCTGTGTCACTCTCTGGCCCTCTCAATTTCTGAATGTGCACTTGAGAATATAGTAGGACTTTGGTTTTAGGGAAAGTGGAGGGGGTAAGACATCTCTTTCAACAGCTGGAACAGTGACCTCCATAAAAGAATCTGGGCCATTCAAAACACAACCTCATGTTTGTCTTCCATACATTAATCTGCCCTCCGTAATTTGAGGTCAGGACATTTGTCATGCAAAGAAAGTTTCTGGTTAGGAGAATTTAGAGTAACCATCAAATTATGTTTGGGGGACACAAACGTTCATTTGAATCCAGGGAGGTGTCAAAAAAGTGTTGTGTCTAGGACAATGTGGGTTTCAAAGTATCGCATCATGGTCCTCACATGAGGTATGTCCCCTGAGCCTGTTCTCAGATTGAATTCAACTACAAACCTCTGTTGAAAAAACTGCTGTCACTTTCATCTTTCACGTGCAAACACACACACTCAGTTCCCACGGAGTATGCTCAATACATATTTTAAATGAATTTGTAATTAAACAAACTCAATAAGGTTCTGTGACTTGTTTATTTATCACTGTATCTACATTTGAAAACCCAAAAGCACCTGTAAATCGTAAGCTTTAGCACGTCTTTTGTCCCCTCTTGTCCCCATATAAAATCATCTTACTGCTTCTACTATTTTGTTTGTTTGGTTGGGTTGGTTGGTTGGTTGGTTGGTTTTCTTTTTGGTGCTGGGGATCGAACTGGGGCCTTGTGCTTGCTAGATGACACTCTAACCACTGAGCTAAATCCCCAGCCCTCTACTACTTGGCAAGGAATAAAAGTCTGCTAATTCTCTTCCTGATGGAAATTTTTAAACGTGGCTTTCCTGAGGTCTGAGACCTCAAAGCCTTGTGCCCTTCAGCCCAGGCAACTAATCAGTCTCCTCGAGCACTGGCAACGGAATTCATTTCAAGGCTGAATAAGATGATTCCCCGTCTGTTTGACGCCTGCTAGGAAAATCGGAACTCCAGTGGTTTCCCCGGGGACATAATCATTCTGAGTTAATTCCAAGCTTTCTGAGCTGTTGCATTTCAAAGGCAGACTCTCACATGGAATTGTCCTGGTTTACAGCAAAAAAAGACAATAACGTGAGTGTGTATTCTGTGCACATGTGCACATGTATGTGAAGAGATGGAGGAAGAAAAGATGAGCAGCAACAGACAAAAGGAACTGAGAAAAAATTACACTTGTAAGATCCTCCTTGTCCAGGAAGACAGAACGATTATCTGAGCCCAGGAAATTATGATATTTGGATAGAACATCTTACAGAGATGAAAGAAAAGAGGCAAGTCTCTGTGACAGTGGCGAGTAGGGGATCTCTTTGCTAGTATCATGTCCAGGGTCTCCATCAGGACCCCCCCCCACCCACACTGCACATGAAACCCAAGTGCAAGCATGTGTGTGCTGAGGAAACTCCCTCTCCTAGGGTTGTTGTGAACATTCTCATACAGTAAGAGTCCAGACGCTGCTTGGAATGAACTGAGGGCTGCCCAAAAGTCAACTTTGTGTCTAGGCACTTAAGACAGCCTCTTGCCTCTAAGACCCAGATGACCCCAAAGGTAGAAAAAATGCAATTCCTCTGTACAGAGATGAGGATTTTTTAGTCTGTAAAGGATTGGGGACGCTGCCGAAAACACCCTTTTCTCCCTAGAAAACTACTCTGAGCCATCTTTAATTGACAGCCATCAACAATAAAGTGATAAAGAGACGCCACTAACAATCCCTTGTGCAGATTTATGGTGACATCTGGGTCCAACCCGACAGCAATTTTTATTCAGGCCCTAAAATGAAATGAGATGACAAAATTCTATTTTACCAACTAGATTTTTTTCTGTCCTAGCTTACAACTTCACTACTCCCCTTCAGACCAAGATAGGCATGAACTGGAAATAAAGTTCAGCCTCGGTTGAAGAAAAGGATAAGAATAGAATCACTGGTTGTTCCTGAGATGCTACTGAAAAATGTAGATTGAATTGGGCTTCTTTTTTTTCTCCCTTGGCCTATTTTCTTTTATTAAAGGATATGAAGACAGCACCTTCCACTGCTGACGTGCCTTCCAAGCATGCTTTATTTCTGCTCTACTTGCTGCCTGCTGCTTACTCACTGATAGTCCAACTGTCTGTAAAACTCCTAACATAAAAGAATGAAAAGAAATTTCACTGCTAGTTAAGGAAGGCAGAACAAGGTGAGAAGACAATGGCACTATAGCAAACCGTTGAGATATACCCAATGTGTCAGTTAGCTTTTGCTGTGTAACAAATGACCCCAAACTTAGCATCTTCAAAAAAAGATCCATTTATTTAGCTCATGATTCTACAAGACAATTCAGGCTGAGTTCAGCTGGACTCACCCTGCAGTTAATTTCCAGATCACTGGGGGTTGGTCAGGCTAAAAAGGCCTTAGTGAAGATGATTATTTTTTTTTTCTGATCCACGATATGTATCTCATGATTCACTTGGCTAGCTGAGTTTGTTCACCTAGTGTTTGCATGGTTACAAAGAGAATGAAGAACGCTTCATCTCAGGTGATCCTCTTGAGCCCACACACACACAGTCATGAGACCTGAGTTGTTCTGATTGAATTGCATAGGAATGAGCACACACACACTATGCAGGGAGGCCGACCCATGTACACTTGGCTTTAAGGATGAGGACTTGGGTTGCATGCAGGCCTGTAAGAATGCCAAAACCTCATGTATTAATACCTTCCCTTTTTCAACCAAGTCATTTTTATAATGTTTGCTCTGATGATAGAAGCAACTCACATTAAGCGCAGAAAAATGTATGAGAGAAGTATAGCAAAGGAAAAGTAATCAAGCATGATCTCATGTCCCAAGACAATAATTATAAATGATTAGTTTATTATATACAGGGAAGAACATGACTTCATTTCTATCTATACTTAAATAGCCAGTAATACCTTTTATTGAGCTCTGTATGGCAGAATTTTATGCTTACTTCTGGGTACGTATTGACTCCTTAATCCCACAATAGCAGTGATTTTAGAGACGAGGAAAACAAAACACGGAGAAGCTAAATATCTTGGCTGCCGTCACACAGTGAGTAAATTGTGGAGCCAGTATCTAAGTACTGCAGCTTCACTCTTCAGGCCATTCGTGACTATTCGAACCCATTAGAATCCCCTGTCAGTTCTCACAGCTCATGCCTCTCAAGCTTTAGCTCGTCTCAGCATCCCCTGGAGGGCCTGCTAGAGCAGAACTTGCTGAGGCCCACCCTTCAGATGTTAGGATTACTTTGGCCTGGGATGAGGCCTAAGAATTTGCATTTCCGACAGACTCCAAGTAACGCCGATGTTGCAGGTGCAGGAACCACACAGAGGACCCGTCTGCTCAAAGCAGCCTTGAGGTGTGCACTGTTATTTGTGCTTCACAGATAAAGAAAGCAGAAGTGTAGAGAGCTTCAGTGAATAGGCTATGGACACACAGCTGGTCAACCCTGTTACAGCCCCTTTCCAGTTTAATGTCACAGAACATGGTAAACTTGGGCCATTTTCACCTCGTTGGAGAGCTCATGTCTATCTCTCAGTGTGGCTGCCATGCTCAGGGAGGCTGTTTCCATAGATGCAGTCACTGTAACAGTGAGGCGTCCCTAGGTCTCTGGTGAGGTGCGCAGAGAGCACTCATTCCCTCACTCAGTCACTCGCTTGCTGGGTAAGGAGCCTTTCAGCCCTGTCATGGGCAGTGGTATGAACCCGCCCCAGCAGCCTCCATGGACTGATGCTTGAGTGACTGCTTGTGACTGAAGAAGCGACCATCCTCAGCAAGTGAAATCTGAACGGAAGAAAATGCACAAAGTGATTGATTACCTTTTGAAGCTTCAGAAAACAACCCGCTCAGGGGCCTTTGTGCTATTTTTAAACAACAAAGAGCCTGGAATTAGTTTGCCAGGTTTCTTACATGGAAAAAAAATCTTGTGATCACAAAGCCTTCCTGATGTTCCGACTAGATGGAGAGCGGCTCTTGTTAATTCAAAGCGCGGACCGGGAACCAACAGAATCATCCTGCAATTTGATGGCAGTTCTAATTCATGTCCCCTCCAAATCAACCGGACTGGAAGCTCTAGGTTGGCGCCCAGGAAGGTGTATTTTAACAAGCCCTCTAGGAGTTTTTTACAGGTAAATCGTGAGAAGCCCCCATCCACTGAGAACCCTGCAGAACTGATTAGTCAGCCCACGTATCTGTGGTCTCTCTGTGCATGGATTCAACCAATCAGAGTCAGAAAATATTCTGGAAAATATAATTGCATCTGAACTGAACGTGGGCAGGCATTTTTTTCTTGCTATGATTCCCTGAACAATGTGGTGTAATGATTATTTACATAGCACTTACACTGTACTCAGCATAAATAATCAAGAAATGATTTAAAGTATACAGGAAAATGTACACAGATAATATATGCACATCCTGCACCATTTTCTATAAGATTCTTGAGCCTCCTTAAATTTTGGCAGTTCGGGGGTCCTGGCACCAATCCCTCGTGGCAAGCCAGGGATTTGGTTTAACTGCAGTATTTTGCTTCTCAAAGAGAACACATGGTCTACACACCTCAAACATCAGTGACCTTCGGGATCGCCTGGAGAGCCTGTTAGAACAGGAATTCCTGGGCCAGCCTCTGGCACCTGTCTAGCCACCCAGAGTGGGCCGCGTGGATTTGGGTTCCTAACAGGTTCCCTGCTGAGGGATCACACTCCAGCTGGAAGTGCCCCCTGTCAGCCCAAGTCCTTCAGAAAGAAAAAATTGACCCCAACTCTCAGACTTTTGCAAGATCTCTGGTTCTGTAAATCCATTTAGAAATTATGTATTTTAGGAAGGAACTCGCTTCAGAAAAGTGTTTACCTTTAAACCATTCTTTCCACCAAAGTGCACAAACTGCTTTGAAATAGAGATGCTTCTGGCCGTCCAGGGTATTTCTGAAAGAGTTCCATGGGTCCGAATAAATGTAACTACGTAGGATGTGGCTTCAGGCTTTCATGTGCACCAGGGCCACGTCACCTTCCACTTACCTAGAACCAGAGCCCCCAATAACACAAGCGGGGCTACATTTGCTGCATCAGATCATGTGCAAAAGCATCACTTTAGTGGCTAAAAGTCACCACCGGCTCCTCTGCTGATGAAACCCTAAAATCCGGCACCAACACTCACTTCCGTTCTTGAGCCTTCAGCACTTTCTTCTTCCAGTATGTTTGTGTGATTTCTTAAATTGCTTATTAGATTCTCCAATAAATAGTCACATATTAAAATATATTGACAGTATATTGCCTTAAGTAGTCAAAGGAAGTTTGGTGTTATAAAGCTGTATAAAACATTAGGAAACATATACTCAAATATGAGAGCCCAGTGGCATGCCAGAAAACAGCAAAAGATGTCATAAAGAACTGTCAGATGATGACATTGCAACAGATTTAACCTAAAGATCTTACCTGGCTTGTATTTGAGATTCTAGGATTGGGCAATACCTCATTCTGTAAAAAATAAGTGTTCCAAAGCCCTGAGCAGTGGAGGCCGGCTTTACAGACAGAAAAGGGCCAGAGGAGGCAGAAACGGAAAGTGAAAGCAGACTAGTTGTTTTAAAGGTATTTTCCTCGTAGGGTTAAAACAGAGCGGACTTCCTTAACCTGCCAGCAAGAATTACTGTATTTGGAAATTTGGCTATAGTCATTCATAGTCTTGATTTCTTGGAAGGTCACATCAACAATTTAGTTACAGCTCGATAAAATGGAACTTTAGCAGGAGTGACTCCATTTTGCTTTAATTTCTTGGGCCTAATGTAGGCACTCAGCCCAAACCAGTGGCCTCCTATACATTTTGTTTAACAAAGATTGAGGCCTGATTTTTGTCCTCATAATTCTTTACTGGATGCTTTCCATGTGCTATGCACCTGGACTAGGAGGGTTCCCTTTGAGGACCTATCATGGTGTACTAGAGATGTAGATAAGACAAAGAGCCCAGTGTAGCAAGCAGCACCATAGGATGCCTGAAAGCCACAGGGGAGTCCAGAGGAGACGTTGGCCTGGGCTAGCAACCTCCTCTAGGCCATTTATATTGAATTTTGAAGACGCTGTCCAGATAAAGAAAGCAGAGCAAGACTGAGGGGAGGTATTATGGCAAATGAAATAACACACTTGCAGGATTACAGTGGAAGGAAGTAGGTAAGCGTTTGCATCAGGTTTGCTACTGAGGGAGCAACGATTAATAAGCATGTGATCTGATCTCTTGGAAAACGTTAAACAAACTGCTGTGCCTCCAAAAAGGAACACATGAATCTATTTGAGAGAGGCCTGTCTGCACTTGTTATTACAGCAAGCTAACCTTTCTTGAGCAGCTTCTGTCTTTCCACAGTGTTATTCATGAAATCTTTCATTTGCATTTTATCCCCTCGAGGTTCTAGCTAAATGAACTGCAGACCTAGAAAAGCCCGTTTACCGAAAATACGTTCTCCTAAAAGCAAATTTATGGAAATTTTAGATATTTGTGCAGCTACAGGAGAGGAAATCTCAAATCTGGGGAGATAGAAAGAACAAGAACGTGGAGAGACTTGAGACACAGATTCTACACATACTTTGTGTTCGTCCAATATCTCCACCAGGATATGCCAAAGAAGGATTAGTGAGGGTCCTGGGCTTGCTTTCTTACGTCTATATCTCTGCATGGCCTTCTAGAACCATCTATAAGTCCACCATCTTCAGGAGAATAGGACAATAGATGCCCTAATCTGCTCTCTGGAAACCAGTGAGGCTATTTTATTCATCTACACATACTGAGACACACATACAAAAACTCGGTAGTGAAAAGTATCATTTTCCAAACAGCCAGAACAAGACTTTCACATGAATATAGAGCTAATCTGTGCTGAAGATTTATTTACTTCATTAGTGAGAGAAAAAGTAAGCTGGTCCATATTCCCAGAGTATCTGAGAGAGACAGATTTATATAGCCAGCCAGGAAAGGACAACAAAAATAAATTTGTTAAGATGGATTCTAAACTGATTAATGCCCTATTGGACAACAAAGCTATAACCCTTGGGATTATTCTTCTACCAGAGAAAAGTCATTTGCATCTACACCAGAGAAAAATCATTTGTTCAATCTCTTCTAAAGTAATATGTAGCTTGACAATCTGATCTCCAGTCAAGAGTAAATAAGAAAAAACTTTAGGGGAGGGTGATGGGTATGTTTATTATCTTCACTATGGCAATGGTTTTTATGGCAATATATGTGTCAACATTTATGAGACTGAATGAAATATGTGTATTTATTGTATGTCAATTGTACTTCAGTAAAACTGATCAAAGAAAGAAAAGAATAAGCCAAACAAAAATACATTCACTGACAAAAACAGATAATCCTTGGGTGAACCTAAAAGGTATTATCCTAAAGATATAAATGCTCTGCTATGATACAAAAGAATGCTATCATCCTTCTGCTTTACTTCCAAGTTTTTGATAACTTTTCTTAATATTAATTAAAGTGATTGTTCTAGGGTCAAAGAGATTTAGTTTCTGACCACTTACTAATTGTGTAATGGTAGGCAAAATAATCTAAAACTCCCTAAGACCTAGATACTCCATCTAAAAAAAATGGAGATAATAATGGACGCTTTGGTCATAGGCTTATTATTAGGATTAAATAAAATAGTGCAGGAGCACCACAATGGATTCTAACTTTGACAGCTAGATTTTACTCAGCAAGATTTGATCCAAACACTGAAGGAATCCTGGCTTCTACACATCTACGATCTATTCATAAGCATCTGAGACTATATGTGCACAGGATGGTAGTTCAGTGGTGAGTGGCAAGAAGCCTCAGTTCGGCGATCTGGATTCAGATCCCAGCCCAATCCTACCGTTTACTAGCTATACGACTCTGGGTCATTTACTTAAGCCCTCTGTGCTTGCTTTTCTACCCATAAAAGGGAGATCATAAAGGCCCCACCTCATGTGGAGCTGTTGGGACTATTCTAGAGAGTTGTTGCATACACGGATCTAATGAATGCTTCCCAGACACTCAGTCCTCAGTGATCATTTCCTATTACTCTCAGAGACCTTAGCCGAGTGCCTGGACATGGTCCTGGACATTTGCAAGACTGAGAAATGTTGATGGACCTCTCAAAGTAATGAGAGTTGGAAATGTAATTTTTATATGCAGGACAATTCATCTTGGGATATCAGCAATAACTTTCAAGGTGTATCTGGAATCCCAGTGAAAGTTATCTAGCAGCTATATAAACGATTTAATGATATAGAAAGCTTCTGGGATCTACATACCATGTACACGCTGGAATTGGAGGAAAGATCCCAGAGTTAGCCAGGCAGTTTTCAGAGTGTCATGGCCAGACCTTCCACCCTGTCGACTGGCAGGGTTCCCTGTACAGGATGTCCCCCCCCTCTTCCCACGGAGCCCACAGATGGCTTGCCACCTGCTTTGGAGAAGAAGCCTCCTGCCTATTTCTGGGGTACTGCTCAGCCTGGGCTGCAAGATTGATCCCCCAGAGAGCCTATTGTAGGCACTGTGAGTCTCCCATGAGGTCTCTCTGCATTCCTTACCAGCCTGTTGCACATCTTCTGCATGCTTTGCTGCAAGAGATAGTCTGCGATTTTGCCCACATAGGGACCCAGAAGTGCCTTGGAGTTTTGGTACTCTAAAGTATCTTTAGCCTAATGCGGGGGTACAAAAGCTCAGCTCCCAGTCTAGGGGTGGGAGACGCTCACAGGTGCAGGGCTTCCTGGAGGACCAAGATGATGCTGGGAATCCCCCACTTGGCTTCTTCCCTTTTCTGTACCTACTTCCTCCTTCCCTTCTGGTAGCCCAGGGACACTCCTCAGGAAACCTCGTGCACACAGACTCTTGGCTCAGGACTGGCTGAGCGCGCAGCACCACCTCCCTTCCCTTCACCCCCACCTCCAGGAGAAAGTCCCTGTCTGCAGAGAGCTTGTGGGATCCTGGAGGCGTAGAGGGTGAAAGGGTCGGGGCCAGCACCTCCTGATTTCTAGAATCACAGTATGTGGACACACCTGTTGTCTTACCGTCCTCTGCCTGCTCAGGGTTGTGGGGAGGGAACTCACTCCCAGTACAATGCTTAATCCCCACTGGTTTGTATAATGCCTGGAGATGGGAGAAGCACACTGAAGCTTTCTCAGACTCAATAAACCTAATAAAAAGTGATGCTAAGAAACCACAACTTATTTTTAAAAATTAGTAGCCAAGTCTGCCTTTCCCACCCTTTAACACAGGAATCGTATGAGTTACAAAGAAGATTGGTGTCCTGAATTCATTGAAATTTTTTTTCTATTTTCTTGAGCAAAATTAAAATTGCTAGGCTCCTTTTCTTTTGCGTGACCTCACTTTGATAACACTGGGCTTCATCTACTGAATTTTTTTTCTTTTTTACATTTCAAGTTCTGATTTGATAGTGAGTTGTATACAGGGGGTTGAATGCTTTATAGACAAGAAAAAACTGCACTGGAACCACCTTATTCATCATCTTTCTCTTCCTCCTGCTCCTCCTTTTCCTCCTCTTCCTTCTTTCTCTTCCTTTTTTCAGCCCTGACAACTCCCTTTTCTGCTGCATCAGGCTTTCCTTTAGCTCAGCAAGCGGCAGTATCCTTTTCGTGACTTTCCTTGAGCTCAGCAGCCTCCTGTTCATACCGCTGCTTACACCCTACAGAAGTGTCCTTCGCATCTCGCCCGGCTTCTCAGCGACCTCACCCACGGGGAGGCCGCGATCTCTCCTCTGATACTCGGAACAGAACACGAAGTCCAAAGGAGGCCCCCGGGTGCGTTTTGATCCTTGAACTTCTCTTTTGCTTCCCTTTTAGAGTGGGGCTGTGGGTTTCCATTCCTCTTTCCTAACAGGTCTTGCTCATGTTTGCCATGTCTTCAAATTTCCCTTTCTCCTTAGCTGTTACCAACTTCCACCTCTCTGAGTACTTCTTGGAAAACTTTGGAAAGGTGACAGAAGCGTTCCTGTGCTCCTGCCGGCAAGTTCGCACAGGAATGCACGTGATGACATTCCGTCTCATGGCCTCTTAGGATCCCCTTGACCCTGTTTACTTGCTTTTCCTCAATGAGGCAGAGTCACCTCGCGCCGACTGGCTGTCACTTGCCCTGCTGCCATCTCTGAGGGGATCATGCCCTCCGTTTACTGGCTTTTAAATAGGGGCTGTGCGCTAAGCGTAGAAGAGTGAGACTATCGTGATTTTTAAAATAAACAAATATAAAGCAAAATTACACAAAAATAGATCCAACTAAATTCAAAATTGATAATAAATCCGGGACATTATATGAGACATTTCTTCATAGATAATACAAGGATATAAACAATATTGCAAAGGAGGAATATTTAAAGAAGAGCAGATGGATTTAGGCAGGACCATTATTGGCAAAGCTGCAAGCTGCTTGCAGACAGATTAAAGGCATCTTAGAGAGGATGAATGCTGGGCTGTTTTTCGACAACTCGGTGTTCTATAAATGAGTCAGAGTCAAAGCCAGAATGAGATAACACTAGGAAATAATAGAGGTTAAAATTTAGACACAATACACTCTAATTTGTTAGTAGTTTAAATCTTCTTCTTCATGTGTGTTGTTGAGGCTATTAATTTGCACAAAGTACAGATAGTTAATCTCTGTGTTTTATTTTAAACCTTTGAGAGTCATAAACTCCTAAAGAAAGAAGGCATTATTCAATAAGCGATGTTGACAAGAAACTGTTTGAAAATATATCAAATCAGTTTTAAATCTTACCACGTATGCACCAAGGATGTATCAAGATTAAGCTGGATTAAAAATGACCACCAAGAAAACGTAAAAAGTGTATTTAACTCTTTTTTGAATGTGCAAATACTTTTAAGATAAAATAGTGAGGAAATCATATTTTAGAACATATATGCTCATCAGATAGAAAGCAGTTTTGATAATGTACCCCAGAAGTCTTAAACATTCATTGTCCTTGGCCTATAAATCCACTCTCAGGAATCTATTATAAGGAAATAATGCAAGAGATAGATAAAGTAAACAGGTTTGTGGCAGTCTAACTTATAATGACAAAAAGAAAAGGAAAGAGAGGGGAAAAAAGACAGAGGGGCAGAGAAAGACAGCAAGACATGGTGGTGCTGACCTGTCATCCCAGCACTCTGGGAGGCTGAGACAGGAGGATCACAAGTTCCAGGCCAGCCTGAACAATTTAGCACCTTAGCCAGACCCTGTCTCACAATTAGAAATAGTGATCATGGCATATTATATGCATTAACATCCCACAGAAATGTGACACTACAGGGGAGGCAAGGAAAGGATGTAAAGGGAGATGAAAAGGATTAAAACATGTTGTGCACAACACAAATCTGCCAAAATAAAGCTCACTAATCTCTAGAACAAATAGGCAACAATAAAAAATATGAGCTGTAAAGGGGAGCGGGGATGTAGCTCAGTTCAAAGGCCTGAGGTTCAATCCCTAGTGCCACAAAGAGAGAGAGACAGACAGACAGACAGACAAAAGGGTACTACACATCCAGTAATGGGGGATTAACCAAAGAAATCATATGATGGAAAATAATGTAATTTTTAAAAATTGCATGTGAGGGGCTGGGAATTTAGCTCAGCAGTTAGAGTGCTTGCCTGGCAAGCACAAGGCCCTGAGTTCGATCCCCGGCACCAAAAAAAAAAAAAAAAAAAAAAAAAAAAAAAAAAAAAAAAAAAAAAAAAAAAAAAAAAAAAAAAAAATTGCATGTGAGCAATATTTAATGATTAATAAAAATTTTCATAAGATTAATAAAGAAAAAACTGGATACTATATACCAGTTTGATCCTAATTTTAAATAGATTTATATATAAACACACATATATGCATGTCAATTCTCAGTAGTGCAGCAGTTTTAAATCTCGGCTGCCCATTGAAATGACCCGGACAGCTTTCACATCTGTTACTTCTTGGGGTGCAGTCTCAGAGATTCTGACGGGATTAGTCCAGCCAGTTGAATCTGCCCAGTTTTCCTGGGCAATGGAACATTTTAAAAACCTCCAGGACATTGTAATTTGTCCCCTCCGGCTTGTTTTAAACTGTAGGCATAAGGCTTAAAACAAAAGTCTTCTGTACTAAGCATGTTAGGAGAAAGTATGATGATCACTCACCTACCAAAGCAAAAAGGAGCCCACTGGGGCTGCCACACAATTTCACAGCGTCGTGTTCAAGTAAAAACTCCCTTGTCTATATTAAGAAAAGTTACCCAGACTCGGAAATAAAGCAAAATGACGAATGCATATCTTTCACTTGACATACTGGAACATTGTCTAAGGGACTCATTCAAGAATTATCTACCTCTTTACTGATTTACTATTAACTTTTGCTCAGGTTTTACTCTGTGAAGTTATGTGTGTTATTTTAGAAATTCTAGTGTAATAAAATTTATATAAATGAATCTGATTTTTAAAAAGTTAACTACAAAGTTACAGTCTGATTTTCTTATAAGAAATTAACTAGTTACTTTTTATCTGTTAGGAATCTTATTTCAAATACATACATACATGTATATAATAAAATATATTTTCTATATACAGTATAATATATAATCTTTGTACTAGCTTTGCTGTCTTGTTGGTTCCCCTACTAGTGAGTTAACTAAATCTTTGATATATATTCATTCTATATTTTTAGGAGAGTCATCGTTTTAACTATTGAAATTATGGCCTTGAAACTATCTAAATGTATGCACAAGTTCAGCGATCCAAAGGAACACAGAGAACTCATTTTATATCGCAAAAACATCTTACCATTTGGCCACACAAAGCTTTCTCCCACTGAAGGACATGCTCCGAGTAGGGTTTATAAAAATGTCCAGGCCCTTTGTCCACAAGGTCTAATGCAAAGTGCTTTTTAAACCCACTCTACATTAATGATCGCGGATGACAGATTGAGTAGCTGGAGAAGTCAAATTTACACACTGCAGTAGTTATAGTCACACCAGTCATTTAGCTTAAGCAAAAGGAGTTTTGGGTAAATCCAATTTTATAAATCAGTCCTCTGTCCTCAGTGACTCACACAATCACTTCAGAGACACTTTGTCATCATTGGGAGCTCTCTGCCATCAGCCGGGACTCCTGACACTTTGGCAGGGATTCTTTTTTTATGTTCCCACTCTCTCTGTGTCAAGTACTTAATGATCTGAAAAATGCTAGAATGTAAGCTAGGAGCTTTTCTTTTTAAAGCAACTCTGCAGTGAATTCATTTCTAGAGCAAGTAATTTTCCAGTGAGTGTCTCAGCTTCTTGGTAGGCTGGTGAGTACTGGGTTTGTGTGGAGTGAGAGTGTGTTTGTAGGTCCTGGTTTCATCAAGGATGGAAGTAAGCAAAGAGGTTATTGAAGGCAAAGGGAAAAAAGTTTCCATCCAAAGTGAAATTATAAATTTCAGGGTGAAGGGCCATGTTGTTCAATATGAGCTCGTCAGATTAACATAAGAAATAATAATTAAGCTGGCAGGTTTTATTCCCTTATCTTCCATGGAAGCAGAATTTGCAAGTAAAGCAGAATCTGCCAGCATCCTCCTGGGAGTTTGCCAGCTTGGGAAACATCTTCCCTGTTTTCAACCACAGAGAATCCTTAAATACAGACGAGCAGATGGTATTTTTTCTGGGATGGTAACCTTTTCCAAAAGGAATGAGAGTGTCAAAAGAATTAGGTCCATCAAACTTCTAATCTCTGTAACAGATTAGAAACTTGGGTTTAGAATGGAAGTTATATATCCCCTGATCCACGGCTCATCCCATGAGTGAATTTTGGCCCCCCCAATCCAATAGTCTTTCTTAGAATATTGCCAGGAATGGGGGACTCACTTCTTCCAGGTTTTCCAACTTGGAATTTGGGCAGAGCTCTTAGATAATCCTTTATCTGACCAAACTCTGTTTTTCTGTAATTTCTTCCCAGTGCTGATAATTTTGTTCCTTGGAGTCTATTGCAAATTCTCTTTGGTCTACTTGATACTTTTCTGTAATTATTTCAGTAGATGTATTTAAAGTAGGTGAGGTTTATAGGTCTCCTCCTTCATGGCTTTGAAACTAGGTATTATAAGGAAATAAGCCCCAGGGTGGAAATACCCTTCATTTGAATATTGGAAAGTAGACACAATCCTAGTTGAAAAATCTCTTCTAAAAATCAAGTCATGGTGTAAGTCAACTTTTTGTTTCTGACAAATATCTGAGATAATCAACCATAAAGGTTTATTTTGGCTCACAATTTTAGAGATTTCAATTCATGACCAATTGACCCCAATTTTAGAGATTTCAACTCATGATCAATTGACCCCGAGGAAAACCAGCAATCAAGACAACTCCTTAACCACGACAGAATACTAGAGCAAATTTAAACCATAAATTAATGGAAGAGATCCAGATTCATTATACAAACAAGCACATACACAAACTCACGTACACACTGTTTATACTATGTAGGGTGTTAGTGTAACCTATAAGTATTTTTAGCCATTTTATGTATTTTGAGTACTCCACCAAAAAAAAAAAAAACCCCAAAACTATTTGTAACGTCCATTCTGTTAATTAGCAAACCTTTCAGTGACTCATAAAGAGTTATAGTAGCTATCTCAGGAATGTGGACTTCTGATAAGAATCTTTCAAATGCTAGCTGCTCATCCAAGTAGTAAGTATGCCTCATTAGGGCACCTTCAGTGTTTACCAACCATCTCTAGGGTACAGATTGCAAACACATATACGTGTCAAAGATTTTTTAAGCTAAATTATAAATAATTTAATGATTCACATAGAACAAGTCTAATATCTTTTTCTTGTTGATAATTTCTGAGTCACGCTCTGCCTCCTCCTCTCCCATATACCACAAATATGCCATCAATCATACTTAGTATAATGCGATTTCCAAGCCCAAGACCACTTTGTTATCTACCCCTCCAGGTTTAAATTAACCACAAATTAATGAGTATGACAGTTGATGGAAGTCACTTATTCTGTAGACTCCCAGATCCCAGGATAAAGGTGCTTACACACACACACACCACTCCCCTTCTATGCATACTCCAGGCATAATACTCTAGGTTTTGCGCAAACTCAGAGATCCTCTTTGTCACACTCCCGTGTCCATCTCTGTATTCTGTATGGGGAGAGGACTCACGGAAATACAGGCAAGAATGTTGGGGGCGTGACCCCACCCCTATATCTGTAGCCATGAGTTCCCAAATGTAACACACGTGCCCTGATGGCTTACCAAACGAGTCTAGCAGGATGGTAAGTGAATTTGTTTTTAAACTGTTTCTGGGTTTTGTCTGTTTTAATACATATTAAGAAAACATAGTATTTAAAACTTCTGACTTTATAGGTATTATTCCTTAGAATAAAACTAAATTCATAAAGTGAGTCCATTAAAATCAAGTTTTAAAAGATTAAATAGGTTGATAATATTGTGTGTATTTTTGCCTAAATTTTGAAGGAGACGCAGATTTTGGTATGGAGGCCTGGCCACCCGTGTCTGCATGAAAGTACCCCTTTCTGGGAAAGCAGAGTCTCGTTGATCAGCATTGTTTGCTCATGTTATCTTCAGAAGGAAGTAAAAAATTACAGAAAACTCCAAAACTCTGTTGGTTTAGCAATGCAAACACCACTGAATTTGACAAACCCTGTAAAACTCTTATGCTCCCTTTTAATTCAGGAGAGAAAGGCTACCTCAGTACCAGTCCCACCAGAAAAGATCTCATCCAGAAGAAATTAGCTTTTTTGTTTTGCTAGTTGGAGGGATGACATTTAAAAATAGTGACTGCTTCAAAATAACAATAAGAAAAAGCACAGGCCATACCAGCCGTCGTCATATTATTTTTATATGTTCCTGAAGGCATTCTAAATGAGCACAGACATGTCCCTTCCTTCTCAGTTTTCTGGTGTTTATTCCTTTTATTTTAAAATGAGGCCCAGACTGAGCATTAACGAGTTTGGGCTGAAATGCCTCTGTAGCCTCCTAATTATTCCACCTCTCTGAGTCTCCATTGTCAGCGATGCTCTGATTACCCTCAAATTCTAGCCTTCTGTGATATTTTGGGTGTGGAGTCTTCAAATCCAAGTAAGGCCAGCCAAGATGTACTTTGTTCATTGGCACACAAGGAATTTTTGTTCGGTTTTTGTCTCTTTTCCTGATGCAATGATTTGTTGTTTCCTTCAAGTGCCTGGCACCTTGCCATCTATCCGTGATAAAATATAGCTCACAAACAAATGGAAGTTTTCTTAGATTGAATTTCTTAGAAGCAGATCCTTCAGACAAAAATTAAGGGGCAAGTGATTTATTAAAGAAGTGGTCTCAGGAGAACTCAGAAGGACAGTAGAAGAGGGACAAAGAGGATGAGTGGAAGTCATGAAGGAGCCATGTCACATGGGCCTGCAGCCTTGGTGTGACATGAGGGAGTTCTTAGAGTACACTTTGCTCCTTGTAGTGTGTCTCATGCTAAGGCAAAAGGGAGCCTTTGAACTTCTGTGCCAGCCAGCTGCTAGCTCTGGCCTTTCCCTGGAGGGATCATAAACGTCAGCTCTAGGGTGTTCTGTACAAAGATGGCCACAGAACAGAACTGGGTGGCTGGCCACATAGAACAGCGAGGACAGAGCACAGAGCCACCATCTTCTCCTGAAGGCAAAACTGTTAGAGAGCCTGAAGATACAGAGCTTCCTTCCAACAGTTGATTTGGTCAGAAACCCACAGAAATCATTTGGTTTTCATAAGAATGAAAGCTTTTTCTGTTCGGTTTGGATTCAGCTCCTGGGAGCAGAATCATTTTATTTATTGCTTTTATTGCAGCTGAGACGTAGTCCAACAGGATGTCGCACATCTCCCAAGAAGTAAGCTGTGTACCTCAGAGTGCAAATGTTCTCATTGGTTCTCTCCTAAGCAAGGTGGAGGAGAGAGCTGAAGGCCCAAGACTTCTGTCTTGAGCTCCTAGAACCATCCCGTAGGAGCCGTCATTCCACTCCAGCTGAGTGCCGGCTGCAGCTGTGCTGATGGCAGCTTTCCATAAATACTGTTACACGGCTGAGCCACTCGGGGTTTGCTTTGACTGCAGTCAGGATGAATGAGACAAGGTTCCATCTCGTCCCTCCCTCGCTCCTGGTCAGTGAGGCCGCCATGCTTCGGCTCCCAAGTAAACAAGCAAGAACTGTTGCATAATGCAATCCACAGCACTAAATACCCATTCAGCCACATTTGCAAAACAGACAAAAGAAACATTGGCATTTTTGAAAAAGAGAGATTTAGGCATAATCGGTGTTGGTTGTGGCTGGCTGTCCTCTTGTAATTAAGAAATACCAATGCTGGCTGTATTTAAATGCCAGGCCAACCCAGACCCATCACCCTAAAGAATAAAACCCAAGCCGAAGTAGTCTGTCAGCTCTGCTGTCATTAATCCTGGAGGAGCCCAACAAAGGAGTTCATCAGAGAAGTCAGATTTCCCTTCTCAGAAGAAACCGGGTCAGGACTTTATGTATTAGATCCAGACACACAGATAGGGTCCTATTTGGGAGTAGTGTGGGGTAGAATGGTGTGAAAATAAAAAAGCCTACCTTGAAAGAAGTCAGGCTTCTGATAATTCTCAGTGCCTACCCTCAGAGAGTCTAAGGGACAGGGTGACATTTTTGTGAGCTGGGTAAAATATCTGTCACTTGAGATGGTTCTTCAGCCAAATTCTTCCATAAGAAATATGGTATAACCTAACACACACATTATGTCACAATACTGAAAAGAACATGGTGGGGAGAACGTGCTTCTTTTTAGAGGATACCACCTCGGATCACGATGGTCTCCTAGACACTGGGGAACCACGCTCTTGCATTTCTGGATGGTGGTGTCCCAGAGTTACCAAAATGTCCCGTTGGATACCTGGGAAGACCTCTATCCCTAAGCGATGCGACACAGAGTACCTCCCATTCTGGGAGTGGGACAGAAGAAGGATCAATGGTTGTTATTGAAAATGTAAATTCTAGCCCCGCCTCCATAGATCTCTTTCTATGAATGCTATGACTTGAAATGTGCATTTTAACAAGGAATTTTAAAAGGTTTGGAAGTAAGGAGACCTCAGACCATGTTACTAAAAGATCTGTTGTGAGCAGTTGCGACTTATTCATAAACCAGATTATAGGCCTAAAATGGATACAATATGGTAAATGAATTCATTCATGAGCCATGAAGTCACCATATTTGAAATATCATCTTTTGATTTAACTAAGAAATGGATTACAACCGGTAGTGCCTACTATGAAAGAGAAGGAGGCTGAATTTCATGCACAAGAATGTTCAAAATAGACAAATAGGAGCCATATCTAGTCTACATATTTAAAGACTTAAAATTGTGAAAATCACAAGTTTAAGAAATGACCATTTTTAATGGGAGATGTGTAAGCAGAATCTTGCTACATGTTGTCAAAAGTGCTCTTTACTCTGATCTTAGTGTAGCTTTAAGACGTAATCTTTAATTATCATTTTTTGGGAAATAAAGAGAATTTATCAGAACCATCCATCATCTCCAACATTCAAAATCTACAGAGTTTTCCCCTCTATTTTAAACTTCTGTTTTAACTTTTCTAGAATGGGATCTGGGAAAGATAGAATGCATGAAGTATGTTTTGTTCTTGTTGTTATTGTTATTTCTGATGACCATCGTAGTTTTCCAGATTAAAGGCTTTGTCACATTGAAAATTAGCCAGTTTGTGCACCCTAAAAGGGAAAGACACTGTTGAGAGACGCTTGAAACCCCAGGCCCCAGGAAGCTTTCTGTCAGCTTGGGAAGCAAATAATGCTTGAAATCTGCAGGACATTTAACCTGGAGAAATGAAAATAACGAGGCCGCAATTTTGCTCATTGCATAGTGTATACATGTATTAAATTGTAACACTGTACCCCGCAGATGTGTGCAATTGTCATGCATTAATTAAAAATTAAATAAACTAAAATTAAATTAAACAAAGACACACGGGTGTGAGGGTGGAAGCACAAGTACGGAGTAACCCCAAGGCAGGAAGTTCAGCCTCTTCCACTCGCCGGCTCTTTGATTTCCATGGTTATTGAGTGACTTTACACCTCTTCTTCCTCGTGCTTATGGTCTGCGGCAGAACTTCTCAAACTTCTTTTATTCAGCAGGTCTGCCTGCTCCAGTTCCAACAAGCACCCAGGTGAGGTTGATTGTGCATCTGAGCAGCACACCTGGAATAGCAAAAGTTTGGGGTTCCTGTATAAACCCCCTAGTTTTATATAAAGTTCTTGGTTTGATTCCTATCCCACAACAAGTTCTTGATAAGTAATTGTTATTATGAATAATACACTTCAACAAGTATAAGTTATGGGCCATAGAATATTGGAATAAATGCAGATGATCTGGTTTAATCAAGAAAGGCGACTTCAAACATGGAGCACATTCTGATGATAGCCAAATCTCTGTCCACCTTGTATATCAAAACCATTTCACCACTACACCCCAACTCACTTCTTCCTCCTAGGCCCAGCCTCATATTTGAGTCCAGACCTCGTAGCAAGAAAGCAGTTCTACCCTAATTCACCTAAATACGTAAGCCTTTGGCAGAGGAAAAAGGGTTTGCTTCAGAATCCATTTGCCCCCCGTGTTAGCTTCGCATCATTGTGACAAAGTACTTAAAATAATCATTTTATAAGAAACGAGGGTTTATTTGGGCTCACACAGTTTTGGAGGTTTCAGCCCATGACCTACTGGCCTTGTGGCTTTGGGCCTGTGGTGAGGCAGTTGTCATGTCTGGAGGTGACACATGGTGGAGGGAACTGCTCATTCAGTGGTAGCTGGGAAGTGAAAGCAAAAGAGACAGGCAGGGGCCAGGTCCTGACACCCAGAAAGGTTCCGACTGCCTAACTTCCTTCCACTCAGCCCCACCTCTTAAAGTCTCTTGGTTCCCAAGAGCACCAAGCTGACCTTTGGAGACATTCCAGACCCAAACTATAACCCATGAGAAGCTAACGAGGGTCTAAGTAGACTGGCGTGTAGCAGTAGTGAATGAAGAGCTGCACAATTATCCTAGACGCCAAAGAGTGACTGCAGCTTGCCCCTGTGTCCATGTACCTTGACAGTGATGGGCGCTCAGAAGACTCTGCCAGGGCCATGAACAGCCCAGTACTGCTGCTGGTCACTGAAATCAGGAATTGGACTGCAAGGCCACCTCATTACCTCACAGCTAATTGTATAGATTAAATCTGATTTGCAAACCTAAAATCCTGTCGAATAGACAAGGACAAATTTATTTTCATATTTTATACTTTTGCTCCATGCTTTATTTCTCATTTTAAAATATGAGTAAGTTGAAACACCAAGGGTAAGCTCCATGGAAAGATTTTATAGATAAACAGAAAAAAGACATGCTACACTGTGTCTGTCTATAGGAAATGTACCATTCTCCGGTGATATTAAAGACTGATGAGGAGCGATTAAGAAGTTCTGGTTAGCTTCCTTTAATTCGGAAACCCACAAATGTTTTCTGTATAGATCTAGGTAATATTTTCTGCTTCATGGGCAGTATCATCTCTGCCATTGTAGCACGACAGGAGAGACTGATAACTGTAAGCAAGTGGTCCAGCACATGCTCCAATAAAACTTTATTTCTAGACCCTGAGATTTGAATATCGTATAATTGTTTTATGTCACAAAGTTTATTCATCTCATAATGTTTTTATTTTATTTTATTTTATTTGGTGCTGGGGATCAAACTCAGGGCCTTGCACTTGCTAGGCAAGGACTCTAACTACTGAGCTAAATCCTCAGCTCATAATGTTTTTAATAATTGGAAAATGTAAAAACTGTCCTTAGCTCAAGCCTGATTAAAAAAGAGGCAGTACAGCCCCCAAAGTCCCTGGTTTATTTAGCCCACTGTTTCCCCACTCTTTATACTGTGGAACTGTCCTCCACCCCACTTAGTGACATATATTAACACTCTGGGAGCATGTTCTATAGGCCAGAGTTGTGTGAACTGTGGTCTCTGGGCCAGCACCATCAAAGTCAGGCGAGGGCTTGTTAGCAACACAGAATCCTGTCACCTCTGAGTCTGGACCCAGCAACCTGTGTTAACAAGTAATTCTGACTCCAGTTGGAGTTGTCCTAAACTATCCTAAATGCAACTCGTAAAGTGCTGATTTGGAAACACAAAATAAACTACTGTCAGAATATAGGGGTTTTTTCCTTCATTCGTTCAACAAATCAATTAACATGAACCGAACACCTGCTACTGCTGGTGGTTTGAGATAATTAATAAGATACCGTTGGGTCTTTAATGGACTGGGAAATTGCCTTACATCAGAGCCCGAGGGAATTGTTTTGAGTGGCTGGCTTCCTGGTCCTCACTTACGAAGCAGGCTTTGCTAGCTGGGCCACATCTCCAGCCCAGGCGTGCACAGAAAGGAAGGTTACTGTGCTAATAGGACTGAAATGCTGCACACCACCTTGATAATAAACACCACCTCACTGTTCACACCCTGTCCATCGTTGTGCCTCTTAGAATGCTAGCGTGCGTGGCTTTGGGGTCTGTGGGGACAATTTATCCAGCACTAGTGACAAACACCCCGGCAGATGACCTGGACTTGGGCTCAGCGCCCACTCTTCAGCCCTTCTCATTAGGAGGGTGGATGTTGCTTTTCAGCTTTGACATGCTGTGTCATTGAGATCTGTAAGATTCATCAGCCCTCTTTCCAAATCACAGACATAACCCTGCACTGTAGCATGAGACAGATGTGGTGGAAGCCCCTGGGGACCATGAAAGAGAGAAACATGTGGGGGGTCTTCCACAGGGCTTCTCTGCCAGCACGCTACCTGCCCACCAGCCAGACCCAGGCACAGCAACTCTGAGAGGAGACTACAAGGAAACACGCGAGGCTGGAGTGTGTGTGTGAGAGAGAGTGCACATCCATCAGAAAATAGAGTGGGAAATAGCAATGGTTCTGTAAATCTGAGGGCACACAGATCCCTAGTTTCTAGTAAACTGGGATATTAAAGGGAAAGACCAGGCAGCTCCTTAGACTGAAAGGAGACTGTCCCCCAAAAAACTGAGCAGCAAATCATAAAGATGGAGAACAGGGCAGAGGTGCTCTTGTTTGTTTCCCTTGGTAATCCCATGAGAGGTGCTGCTTGGCATCTAGAGACCCAATACTTTGATGGTTTCCCTGGTTTCAGCTTCCACAGGTGCTGGGCATCACAGCAACATGCCCCACATGCAGCCATTAGTAAAGGAAAACTAATTAAGAGACTGGCTTGTTCCACTCTTAGGAAAAAGTAAAGGTCTATTCTGAATGAGCAAAGCTTTCTGCATACTAACCCCCCACATCTTTACAAAATTGACTGGAACTTTCTATAATTTACTCCCCTCTACAAGTCTATGAGATTGGTAGTTTTTGCCCTGTTGAGAAAACTGAGGATCGGAAAGGATGATAAACTGGCCCAAAGTCACCCAACTTTGAAGTGTCACAACCAACAATCCGACTTGGTCTTTCAGATATCAAAGCTGGTATCCTCTCCACTCCGCTCTGGCTCATAATCTATCCAACATTCCCAACCCTCCACGGTTTATTCTGGAGGGTAGATCTGGCATTCAGCAGAGCAGTGGGATATTGTTCCTACTCCTCCTGAAGTTCAGGAGAGACTTGGTGTAAATCCCTTCCAGTTTCTGTTTCCTAGATCCCTGATTTCTACAGCGGACAACTGTATTTAAGTAAGCATTTCCAGCTGTACGTCATATAACAAGCATATTTTCTTATGCTTAGAGGAATAGCCAGAACAGGCATTTGAAAGTTAGCAAGCTGATGGTATAATGCTCTGTTGATTTTTTAACAGACTGCCCATAAAAACCAACCTAACATGAGCTTATGTCCCTTTGCCTTTTTTAATGCTAGAAGTAAAATGTAGCCCTGAAACTTCTCTTCTTTAACAATGATTTTGCATTTGACACCCTGTCCAAGAATCATGTGGTAGAAAAGAGCTGTGAAATTCATTATCTCCAAAGTTGCACTTTAGGATTCCTCCTATCTAAGAACCCCAAATAGTAAGATTTTCTTCATAAGAATGATAAACGTGAAAGATTCTAATACTGTGTATTAAAGTAAAATCCCAGAAGAACTTAGTCTTTGCAGTTGAGAAAGCTACAGCATAGTGGACCTAGGGAAAAGGTTCGCTGAGACCCTCCCCCAGATTTCCCAGTTTCTTTGCCACCCCCACCCCCACCCCCGTGAGCATGTTCCTGATACTTTGGTGATTCTGATACAAATAATAACAACAATGTGGTATTGCTGCAAAGCCCTAAATCTAATTATTCTCCAACCCTCTCCCAAAATATAGATGTTTTTCAGTTAGGAAATCATGCTCATAGGCAATGTTTCTATTCAAGCTTCATCAGGACTTTATTGTTAAGTGTAACGCCAGCTGCTGTAACAAAATGAAATAAAATGCTCACAGGTTCAGCAGCTTAGTTCAATAGATTGTATTGCTCATTGACATAAGAATTCAGATGTTTTTGGTCTGCAGTCCTTTTCTTCCTGCAGAAATTCAGAGGGTCCCAATTTTCTGCTGTCTCATGGCTTGGCCATCCTGGGGCCCTGTTTTTGCTGGCCAAGGGAGAAGGAGAGGGAATAAAATACCAGCTTCTGAACTGCATTAGTATCACAGAGATATACTTCATTTACACTAAAATTCATGGGCTGTCTCTAGCCACAAAGCACCACCTCCTTGCAGTGAGGGGCCTAACGATGCAGTTACTGGCTAGACACGCATTTCTCAGAGAACATGCTCTGCCAGGCAAGAGGGAAGACAAATGCCAGTGCAAGCTGACCAGCTCAGCTGCAGGACAAGAGCTCGTGCCTCTGACAATTGTGCTATCAGAGAGGTTTTCATTATACCTATCATCTCAGATGCCCCTCAGGCCTCTTACTCCCATCCCTCTGATGGCCATGTCTAGGGACATGACTTCCTTTGCCAGTCCTGTGTGGCCCTAGGTGCACCCACAGAACTGGGCTTGACCCCCAGTGCCGTGGCTCTCACATCGAATAATCTGCCTTCCTTCTTTCACTCCCATTTCCCAAGTAGACTGAAGGCCATGACTTTTCCTGTCTTGCTCATCATTGTATCCCTAGTACCCGGCTCTGTCCTGGCGTAGCACAGGTGCTTAGTAAATATTTGAGAGGAAGGAAGGATGGCAGGAAGAAAGGAGGGAAGGAGGGAAGTTTGCTCTAGAGAGATCTCAGTCCTGCTATCTAAAATTTGTACCATGTGGGAGTTCAAGAGAATCACTAGTCAAGAAATAGGTCATTTTTTGGCCCCAGTGATTCTCCCCTTTGAAATGATAGTGGCCTCATTCACACACCAGTCCTCTTGAAACTTCTCAGAACATTGGAGACAAAAAAAATTCTGGCCTGTAGCTTCCAAATGCCTCTAAATACAATGCAATACTACTCAACGACCAAAAGGAATGAACTAGTAATACATGCTACACAGATAAATCTCAAATAATTATACAAAGTGGGAAAAAAAGCTAGGCAAAAATAGTAGATATGATGTGATTCCATTATGTAAAATTCTAGGAAATGACAACTATGATAAGTAGATGAGGAGTTTTGGGGACATAAGGGTGGAAGAGGGTTGGGTTGTAGCAGTGGGTGGGCAGGATTACAAACAGTATACAGAAACTTCTGAGAGTGACAGATTTGTTCATATTCTTGATCATCGTCATGGTTTCGTGGGTGTGTATACATATGCTAAAACTTTTCAAATTGTCAGTTCAAATATATGGGGCTTGTCAATTGTATCTCAATAAAGTTGTTTTGAAAATAAAAATAAATAACTGTGACATTAAAAGTGTAGAAAGCTAGACCCACATCCCACCATCCTATCGTTCCAATCCCTTGGATGGTTTGTGCTTTTAAGACCTTTCAGATGTGGACGGGAATCTGCCTACTCCATGGTAAGGTGGGCATGTACGCACTCACGGCTCCTTTGGAATAAATGGTGTAATACTGGTGACCCCCGTCTCAGTGTGGCTTCCAGTTCAGAAGCCCAATAAACCATGGAGACTGGATGCAGGCCACTTAGATCTTCCGGTCTCCGCCTGCGTCTACATGCACTCATACAGACCCTCACAGTTTCGAATCTGCTTCTTCCCAGGTTCCGTGGCCAAACCCATCACTGACCCGCCCCCGGCCAGGCGCCCAGCCCCGCCCCCACCACTACTATGGCCGAAGACGCAGACATGCGCAATGAGCTGGAGGAGATGCAGCGGAGGGCTGACCAGCTGGCCGATGAGGTGAGGGGTGGAGGCCGGGAAAGCAGGCAAAAAATGAGGAATTGAGTGGTTTGTCTCGTACAAGTTCTGGAAAAAGTCTTTCTCTAACTTCATAATTAAAATAAAAGTTATAAGATTTTGATTTCTTACATACCTAAGTTCTTTGCAGGCTGGAACAGGCTCATTATAAAACCTGCATACTAATTAAGGTCTGTATACAAATTAAGGCCTAACTCCCACTTTGTAGAAATCTTGAGAGACAAAGACCTGCGAAGAAAAGCAAAGTCTAGGTGACTTGCAAGCAGGGGTGTGCTGGAGCTGGTTCAGTTCTGAGAACTGATCGTTAGCACTTTGAGGAAATTTTCGAGCTGGTGATTAAACCCAAGCTATTATTAAAATTGAAGTGTATGACCTGACAATTAGACAGATTATATTAAAATCAAAGATAATAAATATTCAATTTACTTTCTCACACTTTACTTCTATCTGTGCTCTTGAGTTGTTTCCATCTATCACGTCTGGGCTGGAAACATAATATATAACGGTGTGTTACTGCAGAAGTTCCCGGCTTCACATTCAAGTGACATTCTGTTGTAGTTAGAGATCAGACAGGACAAGTATTTCTACCGTGGACTCTGAAAACACCACGAATCAGACTTTGATTTATTGTTTTGCTGATTACTTAGAGTTAAGAAAGTAAATACTCATAATGCAGATTAAACTTAGACGTATACACGTCTGTAGCCATTATACTATGCACAAGGCAAAACACTGAGGAAATCTTTCATTATTTGAAAACTCTGATTCTCTTCGAGCAAAGACATTGCTTTGCTTATTGACAAATGAGTCAAGTTCCAATGTTTATCTCCACTGTTTCATTTTCTTCTTACGAATATAAACGAAACTGCTCACTCAGCACTCAGTATCACAATATCAATCCATCACACAGCTTGTGGACAAGAGTTCGGCAAAAATCATCAAAAGCTATCTCTGAGAAGCAACTGGCTATATGGAATTTACAATAGAGTGTTCTATATTTCATTATGTGTAAATTTTATGCCATTCGTCCTTTACATCAGTAAAATAATAGACTTGACTATGTGTAGATTGATTCGTATTTTTTCCCCAGTCGATTAAACACCTACCAGCGAACCACTGCTTATAGCCATTCTAAACAAAAAAACAGCCTCCTTAAGTCTCTCACAGAAGAGTTAATATCCTTCAGGTTCCTACAGATTGTTGGCCAAACTAAGTCTTTTAAAAGCGCAGCTTGGAGAAATCATACTGGTTGTTGGATTCTAGCAGTGTTAAAAGGAACTAAGAAAAAAGTGGCAACTCTGTTGCCTGAGGGACCAGCACTGAGCTTAGACTTTCCTGCTCACTTTTTCTTATCTAAGAATGAAGATAGTTATTATAGCTGTCTCCCTTAGGCTAGTTATTCCAAACATGCTTGATTTTCTTCACCCTGAGGTGCCAGCTTAATCTGTATCGATAACAACTTCCAATAGTGTCTCTAGGAGATTTAGAAGAAACTTGATGCTCTATTCATCTCAATTCATGAGAAATGATGTTCGTGTTTAAAATTCAGTACTCCTGACCCAAGGAGGCCGAATTAGTCTTCTGAGTATTTGAGATAATTTTGCATGCATCCTGAGCATGCAAAATTATCTTTTCCAGATTACTTTGTCTTTAATATCAAGATCAGCTTCATATGGTTTTGATTTTGTGAAGATAAGCTTTCATGTAATTGCTTTAGGGAACTCAATCATGTAGAAAGCCCAATAGGACTAAGACTGAAAAACGGAAAAGACATTTTGTGTTTCAGCTGCAAACTTAAAATACTATGTGCTAGGGACCCTTTGTGTTTCTCAAATGAAGAAAGTATTTCTGCCTTTCCAAGATCTCTCATTCCTGTACTTATAACATTTTATTTTATTTTTTATCTTAGTCGCTGGAAAGCACCCGTCGTATGCTGCAACTGGTAGAAGAGGTAAGAAGTGACTTTATTTTAAAATGAAGAAACTCATCCTTTATGCTGACATGCTCTTTTCCCAGCCCCTCCTGCTTCCCCCAGGTCATGATCTTGTTGCTTGATTTTGTTGTTAATATAGTCTGTCCCAAGTCACATAATGAAGGAAATGATATAGTTAAGTTGCTAGGTAGCCATTGAGGTAAATCCATCCTCCCTCCCAGTCCAGGCCACCTCTACAATCTGGGATACAGAGATGCGTAGTAATTCCAAGCCATTGTTCCCAAGAAATCACAAAAGATTAGATCACTTTAAGCAAACCAGAACAATTTTTAACATATGAAGGTATTATCTACATAAAAATTTCAGTTGCAGTGATTTTGATCCCTATAAATAGCACCCAATCTAAAAATTCTGTTTTGACTTTAGCCATATATATGACTTTTTAAAAACAATGTATCTGTGTAGGTATATCAATCCTCAGCAATTATTATATTTAGAAGCAGGAGGCACTAAAATTTATGGGAAAAATAGGAAAGATTCTTTAAAAAGAGAAAAATCAAGTCCAATAATAAAGTGTAAAGACTCTTTTGTATTTCTGACTCTGGATTGCACATCCATTTGCGAGGCATGGTTAATGAATCCCAAACTATTTTTAAATGGGTAAAATAGGGCAGAGAGCAATAATGGAATCAAAAAGGCATTTGCGATAAACCTCACTCCTTCCAATTTGGTAGAGCGGCAGTCAACCAGGAAGAATAAATAGATTAATTGAACTTGCCTATTGGGAGAGATGAAGTGGAAAAAGAATGAGTTGGACTATATTTATCTTAACCTAATAAAACATGCCTAATAGTTTTTATTCATCGAGGTGCTGTTTTAGCTATGCTTTGAATGCTCCTGCTTATCAATGTATAAATTCATGTGTGATTATCATTTTTAGAGATCTTGGGCTTTCTCTAACAGAATGATTAAACGAGCCGACAGACATACACACCTTACACTACTGTAAATTGCTTATGCAATGACACGAAGAAGGAAAAAAAGATAAATTTCACAAAGGCTAAAGGAAAGGCAGCTGCCCTTCACACTACAGGAGCTGACATCCCCCCCCTTTTTTTTTTTTTTGGTGCTGGGGATCGAACTCGGGTCCTTGTGCTTGCAAGGCAAGCACTTTAACCACTGAGCTAAATCCCCAGCCCTGTCCCTTATTTCTACAGCTCCAGCTTCTCACGTAGGAATGAAATATGGCTAAATGCAAATTGCCACAGGAGGGTTGGGGAGAAAGTAGCAATGATCAGTTCCCTAAAAAAAATAAAAGTCTGTTATTTCAAAAATGACAATTTGAGCCTGCCCTGTAGCACAAATTGGCCCCCACAGGAAGGCAGCCCGGCAAGGGGGCCCTCAGCAGCAGAAGAAAGCAGCCTGCCATCTCTAAATGTAGAGAAATGTTTTCTTTGCTCTGGAAACCCTGTTTCTGCAGAAATACTTAAGGAGCAAGAAGAAGGCAGAGATATTCTAAACCTAGGCGTGCTGGCAAGGCCCTTTGCACACACTTCTCCCCCAAATGATCATAAATAAAAGAGGGGAACAGCCATTAGGAACGTGCCCACGTGAGCTCTGACGCTAACCTCAGTGGAGCCCAGAAATAACTGGCAATTATTTTATTGCGTGCTGTTATGTCGTTACCATTTTTCAGGTTTATTACCTTCAATCAGAACTTTCTATCTCACTTTTCATTTTTGTTTTTGTGTATGCACAGGTGTTGAGCATTTCTAAAATACCAGAACTGTCCCCAGTTTGCCCACCAGTGATGGCAAACCTTTTAGAGCTTTGGCAGTACAGACAGCCCGCTGTAGCACCTGTGCCGTGGGTCTGCCACCTCTGACTGCAGGAAGTGGTGAGGCAGAGGTGGCACGCAGAATGCACCACTTCTAACTGACGCCTCACTTATCGGTCTTGGAGACAGGAACATTTCACATTTCTTCTTCAAGTCTTCTTAAACCGCAAGCAGTGTGGGCCAGTCTTGAAAAATCAGTCTGATATAATTTATTCAAAGAAAAAAATACCCCAAAATATCTATTGATTGAAGTAGGATTCTCAAATTATATGTTTTTGTTTCTCCTAAAGTGTTTGTCTGTCAAGCCTGAAGTTGCATCTTAGAACAAGAAGTGAAACCAACAGAAGCAATCTCCTGCTTCTAATAAATGAGAGAAGGCAATTAGACTTTCCGGCCTTAGAAAGTTGTAAGCAAGGCATTCCTAGAGTAGACTGATTTGCTCTTACTTCCTCCTGGGTTATTTTATATTTATGGCCAAACGCCCTTCGTGTCTAGGTCATTGGCTATTCAGATGATAGTCTGCTTTTCAATAAAAAAGGAAATTCTCTTTTAAAGAGAATCAACTTTAAATATTCGTCAAGGGCAGAAATCATTTGGAAAATCTGAGCTTTGAAATATCAGGATCTTGCCCATGATCCCAAAGTTCATCAGTGCTATATAGTTTGAATTGAACTGAATCCTTATTGAAATTCAACCTCAAAGACAGGAAAGGTTACTGAAATTGTGAAGTCTCCCTAAGGCAATCCCATTTTCAGTAGACTATACAACTTCCTTCCATCCCTAATAGACTCTAGGGTATAACCGCTTGGCAGGGGTGAGGACTTGATTCTTAATAGAAGGTTCTTACCATCAGCATTTCAAGGACAATATAAAGTTATCCAGAGGTTGGTGGGGAAAGTTCAGAAAAGCTGAATACCACAGACAGCTCAAAAAGGTTAGAAATCATGTGGTACCTGGTTACTGGCCTAGACTTAGGCGCTTGCTTTTGGTGGGTGCATTTCAACAAGTATTTATGGAATGCCTGACTGTGGGAGTTAGGAAGGAAGACATAAGTCAGTATCAGACAGGGCACCAGGTACATAAATAACTCCAAATTCAAGATCATACCTGCCTTGGGCTCATAGAAGACAAAACAATTACTTCTTGTACAAGAATCATGAAGGTGTTCTCGAAGAGGGAGTGTGTGAGCTCCAGCACACACACACACACACACACACACACAAAGTTAACTCTGCTAATGCTAAATGCAGGAAATGATATCTACGTATTAGTTCTTTTGACTATGAAAACTAAGCCCAGGAAAAGCCACACTGCTCTAGGGCAAGTCTGCTTTCCCGGAGTGGTTATTGAACCAGTAACATTTCATGAATGTTTTAGCGTCTTTCAGAACACATTGGCTGTGGGAAAGGAACAAGCATTCTGAAGCTGTGTTTGTCATTATGCCAGGTTTTGCTAAAAAATAAAAACTTCAGGTTGGATATGATACGCGGTTTTTTGGATCTCCAGCATGTACTGGGGTGTCCCAAGTCCAGGACAAATGTATTGGATTTGGGGGAAAGCACCTTGAAATAACAAAAGAGAGATTCCAAAGTGTTCTATGAGCACTGCCTTAGCTCATCTACTAAAATAAAAGTACAGAAATAAATTTGAAAAAAAAGAAAAAAAAATCTCTCCTCTCCCCAGCTCCATTTTAAGTAGGCTATTTTTCTAGCACTCTCAAACAGAAATGAAAAATTGAGCTGCAGTAAAAATAGAACTACCTCCTCTCATTGCTAGCTATTAAAACATAATACTCTTTAAGGAGTAAGGGAAAGTAATATTCTGCCTTCTCTGAAGTATTGTCCCCATCCCCATCCTTCCTCTGAGCCGCTAGTTCTCCCAAAGAGCAACCTAGTTATTTCAATACACACTATTAGCAAAATAGTGAACCAATTGCAACTACTAAAAATTATTGAGGACCTACTATGCACCCGGTACTAGACTTCCAGTCATTATCATCACCATGATCATCAAATATACAATCTAATTTAATCCTTCGGCCACAATTTCCTACTACTTTGATCCCATTTTTATTTTGAGGTACACAGCGGTTAAGTAATGTGTTTAAAACACATGGCAATACAGGGCAGAGATAAAGTTAAAATCCAGGGGACTGGGGACTTAGCTCAGCGACAGAGCACTGCCTAGCAAGCGCAAGGCCTCAAGTTTGATCCCCAGCACCACCCCCAGAAGTTAAAATCTAGAACTATTCGATCCCTGAACAAGAATTCTTATACACAACACTTGACTTGCCTTCTACCAGCAACTCCTGCATTGTTTATTTTTCTTTGAGAACTCCACAACAGGCAAAAGGACCTAAGGAAACGAAACCAACCTATTCTGAAGGGGCTGAGATTCTGCTGGAATTAAATCTCCCTTCTCAATATGTTCCTTCCTGAACCCAGTCGGCCTCCTGGGGAAGTGAACTGAGTCTCAGAGCACCTTCTGCACCTAATTCATCCTTGTGAATGTGGGAACGAGAGCTCTTACCGTTCCCATTTGACCACCAGGGAAGGTGAGACACAGAACAGGCAACAGGACCACAAAGATAGGTCCAGAGTGCAGAACTTCAGACTCCCAGACCCCAGGTCTGCCCAGGGACCAAACTCTCTCACACTGCGCAGCAGAACCGAGTTGACGTGCAGTTGTCGGCCCCTCTCCTTACTGCCGGGAGCAGAGCAGAGGACTGATAAACATGTATTAACTAACTGGATGCATGAATACATAAAATAATGAATGAAATACTATATTAATGAAAGAATGAGCAGACAAGTAAGTGAATGAACCAACCCATCATCCATACCATCTTACTCGGCATCTCTGCCCTTGCTAACCCTCTTGCTGTCTCTCCTACTCGCTGGTGGCTGAGCTAAGGGTACAGCCCAGCTTTCCTGACTCCCACATCATCCTCTTGGCAGCCATTCTCCCAGACTGAAGCAACTTCAAACACTCTTAGTCCTTCAGATCAGTTCTGTGAATTGTTCTAGTGCAATCATTGCACACCAAAATTAATCTATATAAAATTATACTTGCAAGGTTCCATGTAAAGTAACTGGGCATAACAGAATGCTAACATGTATAAACAGATGAGAACTGGACTGACCAAATCCAAGTCACTAACCTTTCCTCCATCCACTGTCCCAAATAGAAGGGAGTAGAGACGTCAGGCATGACCTCGATTGGGTCCTCAAGGAGAAAACATTCTCTGAGATGCCTGTGTCCTCACCAGAACTTGCACTGTCACATCCGTGTGCCTGCGTAAGCCGTCTGCTTTTCAAATTTAGTCCACAGACTATGGCTAAAATATGCAGAAAAGGGCAAAGAGATCGCTAAGATATAGGCTACTATCAACCAGCATCCACATTTCAGGAAAGCATTCTGTGATGTCTTTTACGGTCTAGAATCTCGCTCCTCAGTGATGCCTTTGCCCAGCAGCCTGCATCCAAACGCTTGCTAGAAAGGCAGATGCTCAGGTTCCCACTGCACCAGAATCTGAATTTTAATGAGTTGATCCATATCCAGGGGATTCATATTGCCATTAAAGTTTGAGTAGTAGTGGTCTAGAAGCTCCTGATAGCGGATAGTAATGATGATATTTTAGTTTGCTCAGATGTCCTGGTATACATGCATTTGATGAATGTATTCATTTTATAAACCCTTAATACCATGTCACTATAAGCCAGCCTCCATTCTAGCAATGCCGCATATTAACTTATTGAATTCACATAGGGACTCGATGAGGTATAAACTGTTATGCTGGATTACAAATAAGAGAACCGAGGCACAGAGCAAGTCAGACCCCTGCCTGAGGTCCTGCTGCTACTGCTAGCAAATGAAATCACCTGGATTCTGACTGAGGTCCGGGGGAATGTGTGCCCTGGATAGCGCCTCCAGAAGTTCTCCTGGGCCACCATTGTCCGCACTGCACCCTGATATAGCACTAAAGCCTGTTGAGGTGTGTTCAAAGGCAGTGCAGGCTTTTGTGTCCTGCAGAGTTAACCACACACATTCTCTGAAATGGTGAGTTTCTAACAACTCGCAGAAACTATTTTCAGTGTTTTATTTTACCTTTTAGAAGCACAACTGGAATTTAATTGTTGGCCTTCACTAACACGCCCTTCTTCCTTTCTTAGTTCTAAGTAAGTCCTCAAAAAATAAGTAGGGCTAGGAAAGATATCTTATTTTAGAATTTGTTCTGTTGGCTTCCATGAGCTTTCCTTGAAAAACCAATTAATCCAAACTACAGGAGATGGCATTTTATACCCATAGTCACCCTGTATAATGGAAAGTGTTCGCTTAACTGGTTAGAATTCCTAGAAATGGCGACTCCTGTGTGTGAATCTCTTCCTTCCTTCTCCCGTGCCCACCAACTCCCACTCCCATCCTCCAGTAACTCAGAAGATACTGGTTTATTTGGATAACATGGAGTGAGATGAGGGGTGCCTGGACTTCTCCTGCACAAAGGAACTGCAGTGGGCTTGTGGAGAAGTTATTGTCTCACTCTGCATCAGTGGTGGCAAACCTGCAGCACGTGTACCGCAGCCAGCTCTTTGTTATCATTGAAAGCTCTAAGAGGTTCGCCATCACTGCTCTACATCGTTATGAGAATTTTAGATGGACATATAAATAGCCCTTATTTTCATTTTGTTCCCTTTTCTAAATCTTGCAGAACTTTTTTTGCATAGAGAGAAAATAGAAGAATGAGTTTCCTTTTGAGCTGTTTCTCAACCTTCGTGAAGCCATGCTTTTTTCTGATAAACCAAAAGACCTCATCCCCAAGATTTTGAGTCTTCCCCATATGGATCCTTCCCGAGTTCACTGACTGCAACTTTCTAGTAGGTCATGCTAGAGAAGAAAATTGCATTTAGAAGATTTTTGAGAGATTTTGTTTCTGTGGTTGCTGTTAGGAAAGCTATAGGTATTTTTATTGTCCAGATATAAAATTACAATATTTTCTACTATGTACTTCATTGTATTAGAACCTCCATCCCTGGCCGCATCCCGTGGAGACTGTACTCCAAGCACTCCTCCCTCTGAGAGTCCCTGATAGAGCAGGTCCACAGGTCACCCACCCTCTTAGTCCCCCCTGACCCCTTAATGCTCTCATCATACTTCCTCCCTTTTTCCTTTTGGTCCTTCTTCATTTTCCATTTCGAGGTCTAATTGTCCCCCTACTGATTTCTCTTTCTCTTTTCTCTCTCTAACTCCTTTTCAACTTTGCTACCATAATTGGAATGTAGAGTAAAGATGCTGGTATCAGGACTTTGGTTATGTTGGATGAACAAGGAGGTAAGTTCGGATTTCTTTAGTAAGAACGATTCCTTGTCTGAATAAAGTGTATTTTTTAATTCTTTGTGCATCCTCAGGTGGCCATTTTGACATGTGTTACACATGTGTATGAGTGTGCAGAGTTCTAGAATTTTCATCTTCCTGTCTTTTTCTGTTGAAAAGACTTGTAAATGCGTGAGGCCTTCTCCATGGCTGAGTGAATGGTACTACCTCTCTCATATACGTTGGGATAACAGACTTTTGAAGGCAAAAGCCATGTGTTTGTAGTTTTTTAAAGCACACTATTTCGGACAGTGTGAAAATTCTCCCGTTCTCCCTATCTCCACACTTTCCCCACTAATTTGGTTTCCTTCCAGCAACACCCAGACAAAACGAAAGTATAATATGTCACATTGAGCACTTCTGACCAGGCTAATTCAGTATCTGGCAATTCTAATTTTCAGATCATTATGTAGAATCCTTAAATAATTGGAAGCTTCTCATAATAGAATATAAGCAAAGGGGAATCATCTAGAAAATAGAGAATTAAGCCAATCGGAATGTTTGGCCTATTTTTAAAGTCATTATAGAAATACTAGAAACAAAATTCAGAAAGCGTATGTTTTAGTAGAATGTCCATAAGGTGGAACTGAGAAGGGTAATACCATAATTTTTGTCTCAATATTTCAGTCCATGTTTTGATACTGTACATAATTACAGCTTCCAGTTAGTTCCTTCATTCCGTCTGGAATCTTATCATAATAAGCAGACTTGTGAGAAGTTTCTCTCTTTATTCATAGTTTGTAAAATCATAAGAAAAAATTTCAGCATTATGAATGTTTTTGTTTGGTGACAAAAAATAAAAACATAAAACTCATTCACAGTGCAGGACACCATGATCCTCAACATAAATGTGAAACTGGCAGAAAAATAGCCACACGGATAACAGGCATACAACACTTTTTATAAAATGTAGCCTTTGTATAGCATCAGGAAAAAGGCAAAAACCTAAATGAAATATTGATATAAGAAAGAAATTAGTCTACAGAGGGACATATGACATTATGCTACAGTCGTCATTGGTAATAAGATGCTGCTCTATCTAGCAGACTGACAAAAATTGTAAAAATTGCTAACGGGTGTTACAAGTATGTTGGGAAAACAAGCTGTATTTCTACAGATGGGTGCTGTAGGCTGACACAAATGTCATGTAGAGTAATTTAGTAACATCATCAAATTTTAAAGTACACCTATCTTTGACCGTGACATTCTACTCCTAAAATTTTATAATATATACAGTTTATACATTTATACTTATATGGAGAAAACTGTGCATGCTTTACCTATAATCATGTGAGACTAGGAACAACCTAAATATCTGTCAGTAGGGAGACCAACTCAGTCAGTTATGGTATGGCCATGAGAGAAATATTCTGCAACCAATACAGTCAACGAGATAAATCTTCATTTACTGAATTCTGGGGAGTCAGGGCAGGGACCAGAAGGGAGTGAGGGGAGGTAAATGGTTCAGCAAATGCTAAGAAGCAAATAGGGAGACAGCAGATTTATTGGTAAATGTTCTTAATGAGTCGAGGGGAGAGAGAGTAGATAGGTAAGTGAGCTTGCAGACTAGAATGAGGATCTGATATCCATAAAAGGAGACAGAGAAGGAAGGAGCATTGGGTAGACTGAGCCTCAAACCACAGACAGCGCTGCTCTGAGAAGGTCTCAGAGAGGCCAACAGGAGCAACGCGGGCTAGAGGAGCCCCGTGTCAGGCAGAATGCTCCAACTCTGCTCACCCCACCGTGCTCTGTCCCTGGCTTCGAGTGTCCCAGAGAGAGCCGGGCCACAACCTCAACACTGTAGCTGTCCCCGGGGCAGAGCTGGTGGCCTCCTTCTAGCGGATCCCCCCATGGGTGGACCCCCGAGGGGCTCATCCCCATCACTGTTGAAGGATTTATGTTTCTATGTTATTTATTTGTGTTAATTTTAAAATATATATATATTCCAAATAAAAATCAGGAAAAAAATTTGAAAAACACAACTGAACATCAACCCCAGTGCTTTACTTCAAATTTTCAAAATGTAAATTTTCAGAAAGTTATTTTCATCTTAATGGTATATTTTATTGACACCAATATATCTAAAATGTCATTTCAACATGTAATCAATGTAAAATTATTGAGATGTTTTACATTATTTTGTTCATGCCAAGTCTTCAATACATACATACATAAGGACAGAGTCCAATGGAGTTCCACTGTAAGGTATGTTGCTATCAGTGGCAGCCTACACAACTCCCTAAATGAATTTGCTGTCATTCTAAGACTTGCTGGCTTGCTCTGTGTAACAGCGTTTCAGACTTTGAAACTTGGAATGAAGCAGGGCATTGCTTTAAAAAGATTAACAGTAGACTCCCGAACAGAAGAGCGGAACCTCATTTCCCCAGCAAAACTGAAGCATATACACTCAAATAACTCACAGTTCCACCTTATTAACTCTTTCAGTTAACAATTGGCAACGTGGATTATGGGAAAAGGAAACTGGCAACAGAAGGAAGGCTCAGGAGAGATTAAGAATATACCTCTCCCACTTAGTGATAAAGCACTGGTTCTAAGACACAGAAAATAATATAGAAAAACCTGAGATCAAACTGAGAGAAAATAGATATTGTGCTTGATTGAGTTGCAAATTTCATTATACTTTGATGAAAAAAATTTAGAGATACCATGTGCCAAAAGTGCCATGATAAATGCAAAATTATGTAATTCTTAAGCACGGATGATTTTCAGGGATATCTACGTGTTATTCCCTGAGAAACTAAGCAGAATAGAATGTCTATTTGCTAGATTTTCTTCAGGAGATAGTGAATAGTCTCAGCTACATTTCAAGTGTGGCCAAACCAAAGCAAATCCTCGATTCCTCCGTTCAGTGTATTTCCTAAGGTAGCTGGGGCTGTAAAACCACATGTGACCCGTCTGATACTGGTAAGAAACTTGCAGCTATAAAATCTCCCAAAGTGATTGACAGCTCCATGGACTTAAGGGGTACACGTTCCATTTCCACTCTACCAGGAATTTAGGGCCTTTTAAAATGACAGACCAGCATAAGTTAACTGTCTTCTCCACCATCACGAATGCATTGTAATCCTGCATATGCCGTGTTCACTTAAAATGACAGACCAGCATAAGTTAACTGTCTTCTCCACCATCACGAATGCATTGTAATCCTGCATATGCCGTGTTCACTTGCTCAGATCAGTAACTACTTTACAGTTTTCCTCCAGTTGTGCTCTGCTAATTTTGTCTGTGCCTAAACACCCAAAGAGTTGACTGTTTCTACCTCGCAGCAGCTCAGGAGCCTCAAGAAGCAGCCATCCTTCCAAAGAGCCACTCCAGTCCCTGTCGGGTCAGGCCAGAACGTGGAGGGCTTTCCAGCAGAACACCAACGCTGGGAAATTCCTTCTGGATTCTTGTTTTGTGTCCAGGTACTAGGAGTCACCGAGGAGCACGGTGTATGACAGACGGCCCTGGAGATGTGCTGAGCCCGGGCACTTCACTCTCGGAAGATTCACCTCTGAGGCAGAGCCCTGACATGGCTTTGACGTTAACGTGTGATGATCTAACCTCTTTGCTTCTGTTTCTCCTGTTCCTTTAGTTGGTCTGTACTAGGCTATATATGTTTCCCTCCATGCCTGAGTTGTGGGTCTTGGAGAATTTCCCTTGGAATGAACTTCAAACCAGGCAGTGAAATCTCTGCCCACCACTCCCTGGAAGAGCAAAGACAAAGAGTGTAAGCCCTGTAGAGAGCTACTGCAGTGCAGCATTTCAGAAAACATCCCTCCTGCGGGCATCCACTTGCCGAGTATTGCTCGGGAAAGATGAAGGTTGCACTCCCCAGTGTGGTTGCCACTGGCCACATGTGGCTCCTTAACTTTACTTAAATGAAGCGCTGCTTGGTCATCAATGCCAGGGGAAAGGAAGAATAGTTGGGAGGCATCCTGTAAGTGATACACACAGGAAGGCTTGCATCTAGGGCAATAACAGCCACGCCTTGCTAGATTATTGTGTTTTTAAAATTTGTAACCACATTGAGGATTTTAACAGTCTTGTATTGCTTTACTCCGGTGAGATTTGTAGAAAAGATTTCTAAACTTAGATTCCTGACCATCCCGTCATTGATGGATTTATCACAAATGGCTGATCTTCCACATAAATACAGTGCTATCTACTGGAAGGCTTCTCCTTACCCAAAACATTGCTTTTCTCCCAGCCACCAGGAATAAGTTGAAAATGGCCAGAAAGCTAGTGTCGGGATGGAAGAAGCAGTGGACACTGCACAGTGCCTTGTGTCAGCCTCAGGGATGCCGCTGTCCACTGCAGAATGAGACAAAGGCAGAGGTTGCTTTTAAGCATTTCCTAGGAAGTGTCTTTACAGAAACCACTCAAGCTCTATGAAGCCTCAATATAACCAAATATATGCACAAACATAACTCAGTATACTCTAATGCTAAATGTTATTTTTAGAATACAATACTTGCAACAAAATGGTTTTACACTATTTTTTTAAGTTAAAGGCTTGACTTGCTGTAATCCTAGCACTTAGGAGGCTGAGGCAGGAGGATTGCTGTGAGTTTGAAGTCAGACTGGGCTACACAGTGATTTCAAGGCCATTCTGAACTATATGGTGAGAACCTGTCTCAAAAAAGAATTAAACGATTTGACTTATAACGTATATATAAATATATATTCAACTAATATTGGTAGAAACCGTCTTTTTCCATCAAATTCAGCATCAGAATTTCCTCCTTTAATCAAAACTTTGTCAAACCAAACTGACAATCCATGGTACAACCAGATCTCAGAAATATGGATTTGGATTTACTTGAGTCGTTTTACTTTTTAATTTTAATTTTTTAATCTAGAGGACTAAGGGTCCAATGTTTCTGAAATCTTGTTAGAGGATTAATAGTTTGGTACCCAAAAAACCCTGCTTTATATAGTCCAAGAGAAGCTCCTCTGGATGAATACTGGGCACACAGCACTCTGCCACAACCTGCCACCATGCAAGTCCAGCCTGTTTCTCTTGGAGCCCAGACACCTCTCCCCGCCCGTCTCAGCCCAGCACTCCTGGTGGGAGCCATGAACAATAGTCTGATTGGTTTGGGCATCTCTATTTCTGTCTCTACACATGATGGTTCCTCATCTGATGACGTTGAACACTTTCCTGTCGAGTCCCATTAATTCCATCAAGCATTTAACTTGATAACTTATTGTACTCTTAAAAGCAAACCAGAACTAAGTATAGAAAAGAAAAATTCTCCTAGACTATAAATACATATACATCCTTTTTAACGTTTTCTTAAAGAAATCACTGTATTTGTATTTATTCAACAAAAGTTTCCCAGCTCCACGATGTTATTTTCTCCGGGTACTAGTGCTGGATACATACTGAAATTTTGTTTTCAACAGACATTTTAAGAGCATTACAGGGACAACAGATCCTAAGAAGCTGAATTCTGTTCTTGCGTCACACAAAAATAACATATTAAGCTCTTATTTTCCATATTCATAGTCTCCCTGGTTTAGGTCACTAGTGAACTTATCTGAGGTTTTGAAATGACAATCTCCAACTGTACAATGTGATGTGAAATTGTTTTTAAATGACTATTTATGCCCCTCAGCTAGAAATGTACTTACCAATTTTATTCTGGTCATGCCTGCCTTTATTCCTGGAGGTACAGCATGCATGAAAACAGATGAAAAAAGAGGAACGGGAATGTAATTAGGTCTTGTAATTAGGCAGTCAAACTATCTCATTGCTCTTCTCCTTTAATGATTGTAAAGACTTATTTTAAAAATGCCTTCACTAAACTTTTAGTTACCTCAATTTAGTGATGCAACTTTTGAAAAACTAAGTTGGTGCATGTTACCCTGGCAACGTAGAAGTATGATTCATTTTCATTACTATCGATCCATATCTTAGATACACAAAGGTCAGCTCTGCTAGCAGTAGTGGTATAGTACTGTTCTTGTTCCCATTCATCTCCCCTCCTCCAAAGACATTCATGCTGCCTTCTGTCTGAGGTTGGGAATTAGCATCCCCCTCCTCGTAGGCACTGGGAAATCAGGGTAGTAAAATGCCTCTAAAGCTTTCATAGCAAGTAAATCAGAAGATGAGAGAGAATTTGAAACATGCCAGTATTTATAACATCCCTATGCTGATGTTACTTTCTCTTACGGCTTCTACAAATTAAATATGGAAAGCCAAGTATAGGCCACCGGCTACATAGCTATTGCTAGAGGAGGAAGAAGATGCATGCCCGTTACTAACTGCTGTTATTTTTCCCGAAGAAGAAAATGGATTCTGTTTTCTTCCTTTGTCTGACTGAGGCTCCTTAAAAACCAAACAATGCAAACGTCTCAAAGTTGAAGCAGATACTTTCTCTAGTACCTTTCAATGAGAATGCCTTAAACATAAACTAACACCCCGTTTTTCTTTCTCCTGGGTTTCACTGGTGAATGGATAAGGGAATACGCTCTGCCGTGTCCCTGGACTCTCAGAATCAGACAGTCCTTCGATCCCATCCCATCGTGTTTGAATGATGAATGATTTTGAGTATCGTTTTTGTTCATTTCCTTCCACCCACCCTGCTCAGGGGAGCGGCAGCCGTCTGCAGCGAATTCACCCTTTTCGACGACGCGTTGCAATCTCTCTCTCTCTCTCTCTGTCTCACCTTCAAATTCTGTCTCGCACAGTCATTTCTCATGCTCTGTTGGAAACCCCCCAAAAATTCATTCCACACTGTCATCCCTTTGTCCTAACCAGAACAACTCGATCGTGTCGAAGAAGGCATGAACCATATCAACCAAGACATGAAGGAGGCCGAGAAAAATTTAAAAGATTTAGGGAAATGCTGTGGCCTTTTCATATGTCCTTGTAACAAGTAGGTACTGGGTACCAGCTTTAATCTGTGGCGTCCAGTTTTCTTTCTTTTTCTCTTTTTTTTTTAATTTTTTTCTTTTTGAATGTCGAAGTGAATGTCTGAAGTTTTGTCTTTTTTTTTCTTTGTCCTTTTCCATCTGCTTCATTCTGTGGGGATAAAATACTTGTGTTTAATCAGAACAACTGGAACGCATTGAGGAAGGGATGGACCAAATCAATAAGGACATGAAAGAAGCAGAAAAGAATTTGACGGACCTAGGAAAATTCTGCGGGCTTTGTGTGTGTCCCTGTAACAAGTAGGTGCTGCCTGCCTGCCTGAAGCTTCAGTTTCCCAAGGCCTATCTCCAAGCCTTGACACGCTCCTTCCTGCAGCCCACAGGCAGGATGAGCATGTGGCATGCAGAACAGATCGATACGGTCTCCGATGCGTTCATCTCATAGCATAGATGATACTAGCGGGAGTTAACTGTCGATGCATCAAAAATCAGGCATACTACAGTGAAAGCTTCACTGTCAGCAATTTTTATTGATAAACGTTTCAACATTTTCCAGAAAGTGTACTTTGAGACAGAGGCATCCAGGCAACCTTACTTCCCCCAACCCCAAGAACCTAAATTGTAGCTTCAGACAAGGCTGTGGGTAGGTTTGAAAAATGAGAAACACGTATATGGAGGTTTCATTTGCCAAGATAGGTAATCTGGCCCGGGCAAGCATCCTTAAGTGAGACAGTATGACACAGATTTTCTCTTTCTGCTGCCACCGGTTCCCAAATTTGCTCCTAAGTTGCTGGGGTGGCACGTGATGCAGAAGCAAATTGGACCAGTTCCTCTCACAGGCTTCCCCTTGGAAGAGCTACCAGTACACTGGCTGAAATGTTGAAATGTGTAGATCTTGCATGCACGACATCACAAAACATTCAGCTGTTCTCAAGGTTCTGCGGCGCTTTCTTTGGAATGTAGCAGAAATGTGACATGTGGTTATAAAAGTTCACAACAGAAGGAACCCGAAACTGAGGGTTCTGGAAGATAATCTCATGTGACCAGCAGTGAAAAAAGATGCATGGGTGGATTGTCCGACACGCGTTTGGAAATCAAACCCATTACCCGATCTCCTTCACTCTTACCCTTTTAGAAGAAGCCTTTCTTCCCCAAAAGCTCTCCCGATCCCAGCTTTCAGAATAGAAACTGATGTCATGGTTGGCAGATTTTTGTAACCATTCACATCCTTTAAACTTTGAGGCTGATTTAAAATATCCCACTTCCTGTTTAGGAGGGGAGGGGCTCGATTTACCAATACATAAAAAACACCTTTTTAAAAGAATGATCTACAGTAAACCCTGATTAACTGGAATCCAGCTAACTGAAACCCTCCACTGTAGACTTCTGTCTCCTTCAATTTCTAGCAAAAACAAACAAAATAAGCAAAACGAACCAAAAAAAAGATGCATCTCAGTTTAATTTGTTTTTCTTCCAGAGTATTTAGGCAGTTTGCACTGTCTCGCTCAGGCTCCATTCTCCAACAATCTCTGTATCTGAATAATAACAAATGATAAAAGTTTGTCTTAAAGGAAAGGCCACCAGACACAGCCTAACCACAGAAAGATATGATTATGTCCACTACCGGGAGACTTTTAGGCGGAAAATTGGCTCACAAGTCTAACAAGATATTCACCAATTGCCCTTAAGACAGAATTCTCCTCCGCCACTCGTTGTTCATTAATAAGTCCTGTACTTCACCAGAATGACTCACTTTCAGCATTCCAGTTACTCAAGATTTGACTGTAAATCCTTTCAGTGGCAACTCGCCCATGTGAGATTTCCAACCATCTTGTGGTGACTTCCAGCATGTACACCCCCCACTCACCAACTATGTGTGAAGAAAGGGAGGAGGCAGGGCCCCCGGGATGGATTATAAGATTCTGAGGCAACATGGCCCCTCCAATTCCACACACAAAGGGTCACTAATTTCTTTGTGCACAAGAGACCCTAAGTGAGCTTCAAAGCTTGTCCCAAGTGTGCCCTATTGTGTGTAAATAATGCTTTAAAAACCATGTGTCACAACGCAGTGGCTGGTGGTGCCCTGGACTATCTGAGGGCTTCGCCCTGTCTCGGCATGTTTCGAAGGACTATGGTAGATGTTCGGCAGTGATGTGAGTCTATGTGCAGCATTGTGGGTGCAGTGGTTTGCCTTCTTTTGGAAACGCATATTTTCTTTCCTTTGACTTTGCCAAAGATGGTATACTAGACATTTTACATAGCAGAAAACATCACAAAGTCCATACAAGTCCTTTTCATCTGAGGAGGAAGGAGATGGGAAATTGGAGGGGGGATGACTCTAAATGCTATTAAAATTAGTTTGGCGATTATGTACCATCAAGTAGGCCATGGTCCTTTGCTGCAGTAAATTCCGACTGCTCCAAGTGCTGTGGCATCTGTCATACACTAAATTGTGGGCGTTTCTGGAATTCCACGGGTGCAGCTCTCCAGGCTGTCACCATGGTTTGCTTTGTCCCCAATCTTCAAGGACTAGAGCCAGTTTTAGTAGATGGCTGAGGTCCTCTAGTGAAAGGGAACAGAGAGAGGGAGAGAGAGAGAATAAAATTCTGATATTGTATAATAAAAATTCTGAAAATGGAACCAAAAGATGTCTCTTTCCCTCTCTCTCTTTCTCTTTCTCTCTCTCTCTCTATATATACACATATATATGCATATTTTGGACTAAAAAGCATGTGATTTCTACTATGCAAAGAACCTAAAAACATCTTTGATCGCTTTAAATTACAACACACCCACCACAACATGCTGCACATGTTTCTATTGGGCACAACAGGTATGCCTGGATTTTAAGTTTTTTCCAAGGCAGCTCAGTGAAATACAGCCCATGGAGACCATACTGACTCCAAACAACTCTCCCTGTCATGACCCCAGAACAGTTTGAAATAGGACTTTTTAAGCACTCTCCACCCTGCACTTCAGCCCCGCTACTGAACTGCGTTTCAAATCCTCATGAAGGCTATTACTGTCCCGCTAGTGCCTTTTTCGAGAATGGTCAACTTCTGGAGTAGTTTGGCTTAAATGAGAATGCTTCACCTTCTCCTCATGCCTGTAGCCGGTGCATGAAGACGACCTAGAGGGGTTTCCCATTTTGGTGCTAGATGGCTTGTTCTCTCTTCTATTTTCCTGCATTCATTTCACTATGCTTTTACTTTTTGTCTCTGTGGACAAAGGTTTGTACATCAACTCTGGATGTATGGTGACTGTTTGGAAGTACCGATATATTATCTCATTCAAATCACTCTAGAGGCAATTCAAAGACCATCACCCTTGGCCAGCCACCAATCCTTTGTGTCTTCCATAAAGCATTGGAAATGTTAGTTTCATACATGTATTGGGGAAAAATATTAAACAGGGATCTTAGCATGATATTGCATAAAACCTCCGTCTCAAGTATGTTTTTCTCGATGACAGTACGTTGCTGTGGTTTGTTGTGCACACTCTACATGGCAGTCTTGTTTTGTGTCTGTCTGCCAGTATGTTTTTCTGTGTTTTGTGTCTCAGAATATAACTGTGTCACTGAAATAGAACTCAATGTTCTCCAGCTACTTAAATCCTTATCTTAAATCCAATTAAACCACAAAACAGACCAAAAATTACAGTCTTGGCCGTTGCAATCGACTCAATTGGAAATGAAATGCTGAGTAGCTGAGGCATGGTGGTGGCCAATTGTTTGGGTCCGGATTATGATATATCGGTATTCCCGAATGCCTCAATTTAGAACTCATTTGCTTGGTTCGGTTCTTCGCTTGAAGAAGTGACAATTGCTGTGAGCTTTCTGTTCCACCCGGTGCCTTGTTACTCACCCTCTTTTTTGCATAGGCTTAAGTCAAGTGATGCTTACAAAAAAGCCTGGGGCAATAATCAGGACGGAGTTGTGGCCAGCCAGCCTGCTCGCGTGGTGGATGAACGGGAGCAGATGGCCATCAGCGGTGGCTTCATCCGCAGGTGAGTTTCATGCAGCTCGGGTTATGACAGTTCTCTATTGCTGAATAACCAATCTCAATCCTGAGTGTGTCTTCAAACAACAATCATTTTATTAAGCATGGTATATAATAATGTTTTCTGGGACTGGACCTTTCCTGGGCTCACCAGTGGGTCTACGTGCAACTAGGGGTGAGATAATCCAAGAGTGAGATAATCTCACTTATCTGATGTTTGGCTGGAGCTGTCAGGGGGCACCTCTGTCCTCTGCCACATGGTCTTGCAGGAGGAAAGCCCAGGTTTCTTCCACAGTGACTGTCACATATGAAGGGGACAAGCTTCAAGCACAAGCACTTATCCAACCTTGTCTTGTGCCACGTTTGCTGAAGTTTCATTAGACAAAGCAAATCACATGACCACGTCCAGAATTAATAGATATCTCATTCCATGAGTTTAATCGAAAAGAGGTTATTAAAGAGACTGTTGACAGGGAGGTGGGCAGGGTTAACACAAGTGGTGAAGCACTTTTGAACTAGCAGTAGCAGAATACTGAAGGGGCAGGAGAGGGAACTGTTTGCAGAACCCAACAATAGTTCTGGCTTTGGCAAGGGGCTGTCGGTAAAGAAATGAGCCACAGTCCAAACCAGCAGGGAATGAGAAAAGGAGAACAAATGCCCCAACCCCTCGCTCCTTTCTCCCTTCAGTGTCTCCCAGGCCATTATCCAAGACCTATTGGAATCCGAGAGAAGCTGGGTGATACGGTCCTGGAGGTCAGCCTCTCGGGACACAGAATAAAGAATGAGTTGGGGTGGAAACAGAGAATGATGAGCTTGTTATTAAGTATTTCCTTGGAAATCTAGAAGCAACAATCTGAAGGCCTGTTTTAAAAATCTGAAATTACACAAGTCAGCAAATTCCGAACTCAGTTCTTAGAAAGTGAGAAAACAGAATAACAGCTATGGATGTCCTGTACCAAGAAAACAATATACAGTAGTACCTTGGTTCATGAGCGTAACTCATTCCATAATTCTGAGGAAGACTGCCAAGCTTCTTTTTGTCACCTGATGCAGAGTTCATGAACGGAAGCAAAGTTTTGTCAAATACTTCTATTTGCAAATCGAATTACTCTATTTGTGAACAGAAGCATTCATGAAGCGAGGTATTACTTTTATTTTTATGGACTACTGTGCCAGAACTCAGTCGTGCTAGGGTAGTTGTTTGCATAACTATCTATCTGGCAGGCCATCGTCACTTTGGCCAGCCAAAACCCCTTTGATTAAAATGACCGGTCGCTGTCATTGAGGCATAAGGGCTAGACAGGAGGTCCAGAGATGACAAGTCCATTCCTGCCTCTCTCTGCTCACAGGGAAACAAGAAGAATAATTCTCAAGCCAATGGCTGTACATTAGCATCAGCGGAGGAGACTTTAGCGAAAGAAAACGCCCGAGCCCAGTCCCACACCAGTGGAATAAGAGGCTCCTGAAGGGAAACATAAGCGTTTGTGGTTTTTAAAGCCCCTCAGGTGATTCTCAGTACTACAAGACCTGAGAATTGTTGAACTACAAGTATGTCTTAGTTGTTGGTGCTCATTTAAAAAAGCTTGTTTGCCACGTGGGGAAGCTAGGAAGTTTCCTCTTAATTTTTAAATTTTCTCTGGCCTGGGCTGCTTTAAAAATTACAGTAGTCCAGACTACATTGAGAGTTACCAAGAGGGGAAAATTTTAACAACTCAAAACATTTTTTAGCCCATTGCCACGCATAGCAGAAAAAGTCTGGAATAAGTGCTTGCTGTTTGTAATAAGTACATGCTGTTTTCAATAAAGTACCTTTTTGACCTTGAAGTTGGAAAGAGGAAAAATGACGAAATGCTTTGTGAGCCAACTATTTTCTTTGCACTCCCAACCCATTCAAATTGAAACAATAATCTTCTCTTAGGTTTTTCTTCTGAAATCACCCATTCACAATGTCACTAAAGAAACCCGTGGGATTAAAATATGAGCAATTTAAAATATGAGCAAATTTTTCACAAGTGGTTCCCATTGCAATATTGGGAGCGAGCAGGATTGAAGGATGGACCGTAGTAATCACTATAGTGCCTGTCTACGCATAGTGGGGGGAAAAGATGGGAAAAGAAATGAGCAGAGCCATCAGTTTAGCATCATAAGTTTTTCTCTCATTCTCAATTTGAGTTTGGAGATTTGAGTTCAGAAAGAAAAACACAATTTCTGTCTAATTCCACCTTCATTCTCTGACCTATACTCCCTCCAACTAAAATGATTGGATCCTTAAAAGTAAAAATTGGGATAAACACATACATGGAAGAGGAAATGATGTGCTGGTAGAAGTCAGAAAAGTAAATAAGTTAATCTATTTAGTTTACCTTCTTTAAAAAATCGAAAGAAACTCAAAATTTCAAAACATAATTTTTGCTGCTTTTTTCTCTCGTGGTGTTAGGAATGGAACTCTGGTCTCACTCACGTTAGTCAGTCAAGCACTCTACCTCTGAGCTACATGTCCAGGTCACAACACAATTTAAGGAACTACTTTCTAACGTACAAAAGCTAAAATGTGTTCTTGCATTAAATGGAGATTAAAGTTAGATAAAATAGATGCCTAGAGATCTACAGGCTTTCCCTAAGCTTCGAGGCCTTACTATTCAAGTTTCTTCTTCCCCTCTACTTCTAAAAATTTCTTTTGGTTCCCAGGGTAACAAATGATGCCCGAGAAAATGAAATGGATGAAAACCTGGAGCAGGTGAGCGGGATCATTGGAAACCTCCGTCACATGGCCCTGGATATGGGCAATGAGATCGACACACAGAATCGCCAGATCGACAGGATCATGGAGAAGGTGAGCACATGGCAATCACAGAGTTGCTACGGCCTGTCCCTTCTAAAACAACCACGAGGAAGCATGAGACAGAACAAATCCCCCAATCCATGACTGGATTCACGCACACTAGTTCTTGGAAATTTTGCCCTTAATTTTTTGAGACAAAAATATAGGATTCTTCAGCAGACCTGTAGTGAGGATTAGGATGTAGTGTTTTTGTTTTGTGGTGCTGAGAATTGAACCCACAGCCTTACACAAACTAGACAAAAGCTCTGCCACCGAGCACCCACCCCCAAAGAATGCAGAGTTTAATCTAGCAGGTATTTCTCAAATGTTCCTCCATGCCAGACACTCTGTGAGGCACTGTGGGATACGTAAAATGAAAAAATACCATTTCCACTGCCAAGAAATTCACAGCCCATGAGAGGTAATGAACTGCCAGACGAATTAACTATTACACAAAATATATTCAAGTAATAGATCCAGGGCTAGAGAAGAAAAAATTGCATGGAGGAGGCCTTGGCAAAAATCTCAAAAAAGGTGAACTTGAGTCAAGTTGACAGCTGGTTAGCAGTTTCTCAAGTGGAGACTGAGAAGGAATAGGAAATGGGGGGGGGAGATAATAAGCTTACTCAGAAGTAACAACTTTGTTTTTATAAATGCCAATTTTAAGGATAGTTCAAAAATACCCAGGTTCCATTTCTAGTCCAGCTGTTCACATCCCCAAATCTCAAAACAGGAAAGATATCTGATGACATTGAGTTGACACAATGACATTTAATTTGACTCTAAGCTCCACCCTCTACCCCCCCCACCCCGCATCACACCCTCTTGCTCTTACATCAATAAGAAAGACTAAAGAGTAGAACGGGAAAGGGTATATTAGGAGCACAAAATTAGAAAAGAACAGAAAGGAACACTGCAAAGTTTCTATAAAGAGATTTAGGGCACCAAAATTCTGATATTTAAAAAAAATCTGATATTTGATACTATGCAAACTTAACATAACTTCTGTTTCCTTGTAGCCTACCCTTCCTCTATCAGTAGTGAGTTAAGCATCGATTATAATCTTTTAAAATATCCAAAAGCCAAAAAGAAGAAATAGACACATAATAGATTTAAGAGTAATTGTATATCTGTAATTTGTTTGGCTAATCTTGTACATTTAGCTCCAGTGACATACTGAAGTCCTTAGTTTGAGATCCTGAATTTCTTTATAATAATTCCTTCTACTTCTGTGAGCAGAAGATACTTTTGAGATCTCTCAAATCACACAAATTATCTGTAGATTCCTAATACCCAGGCAACCCCCACTGACTTGAAAGAGCAGTGAATGGATATAAAGGGAGTGTGTTGTGTGTGTTTCATATTAAAATACCCAGTCACATAATACTTTTCCTCATCACTATTGAGCTACACAAATGTCAGAGTTGGCTGGAAAAAATGTTTATGCTTTTGCTTCTTTTTGCAAGTTGTCACACACTTGTCATTCTTAAGAAGCTTTTGATGTGATAAAGCTTTTAAGGCTATGCAAGACGATGGATTTTATAATAATATTGAGAGTTTCAGAAAACACTAGAGCCAACAAACCCTGAGGAGAGCCATTACGGACCAGAAAAATGAATCAAGAAGTAATCACTGAATAATCACTGAATAGCTTTCATTTCTCAAGGAAGATGACTTGAGAAAACAGGAAATAGTCATTTCCTCTTAATGGACCGAGTTTACTCAGACGCAAGTAGATACTGCCTCAAAGCCACTTAAGGTTTCAAAAGGAGAGGTTTTAGTAATACTGAGGTCAAATTCTTATTGATAGAGTTGGACTTTGAACAAGAGAAAGCATTTCTACAAGGACAAGTAGCATCTCCATTCTGCCACTTTGTATTTCTAGTTCTTATCGGTAGGGAGAACCTTTTATTCTATCTAGGTCCAGCATGCTGCCAGAGATATATGCATCTATAAAGTTTAATGAAAAGCCAGGAAAGTGGATGGGAAATAGCTGTTCTAGTTTGAATCATTCCTTCATTGTGAATCATTTAAAAAGTGGAGGACGGGTCTAGGTGTCTTTCAATAATTAATTTATTCTAGTCAGTATTCTAAATAGCAAATCTCCCCATCCATTCATTCAGTATCGTAATCTGGACATGATTTAGATAGAGCCCATTTCAACCTAGCATTGCCCCAAATGGCCACATCACTGAGCCACACAATTATTAATACACTTCGCCTGGTCACAGAAATTCTGACTTCTGACAACAGGAAACAATTTGTAAAAATCTCCTGTGCATCTAAGATGTAATTACATCTACACAGCAGGAGTGAAGAGTCTTGTGATGTTTCTGTCTTCTCTCGTGACCTCTACAATGACCTTCACCTAATTCTATTGATCATAACCTTTTCTCATCACTTGGGCTGGTAATACAGTTTTGGGAGTCCAAAACAATCAGATTTTCATTATATCCTCTGAGACTGTTAAGATATTACTTTGTATATTCAAACACCTTGTCTTCTGTTTAATGTTATTTGTATATACAATTTTCTAAGATTAAAAACATACAATTCTTTCAGAAAACTACTATATTAGAGGCAAGTTTATATCAGATGCTTTATGGAAATGCTTGCTGAGGAAGTAACAATGAGGTTCAGCCTTCCCTCTAAAGTCACCAGTGGTAGATGTCACACTGCAAAACAATGAGGCAGAGTGTTGCAATCCTCAAATTCGTCTATCAGTGAGAAAACACAGCATTTCAAGAACTAAGACTTGGCTTCTAACAGGGTTTTGCTGTTTACCAGCTCTGAGACCTGGTTGCCTCACCTAAAGGATAAGAGAACAGTTCAGATTGGGGACCAGAATGGACTGCCATTTCGGGTAGAAGGCATCCTGTTCTGGAAGTCAAAGCCAGGGTCTAAAAGCTACAGTCTGAAGTTGAGAGTCCCAGAGTGTTCAGAAGGGGGCCGAAGAGTTCCAGTTAACCACTTACTGGCTTCTCTGGTGGTCACCCTGGCTTTCTCACCAGGGCAAATCAGGTAGCATCTGTGGGCATGTCAGTAAGTTTAGGATTCTCTACATAGAAATATGAAAACTGGGATGCGTTAGCCTTCAGGCATATATGCAGGACGGATACAGGCATTCTGCAAACACCAGGCAGACATCTAAAAGATTCTGGCAGGACTTTTTCCTAAAAGGTGCTACTTCTTTTATGTAATATAATAAAGATGTAGTACCTTTTGTACCAGATATTGTATGGGCTGGAATTTTAAAATGCTTCCAAAAAGCATTTAGGTGGAAATCACAGATGCCCGCTGGACAGAGCTCCATTCCAGCCATGCCCATGTCCTTGGAGGACACCCAAAGAAGAGCCCGGATTCACCTCAAATATGGCTCGTGCGTCGTGTGTCAGTTCATGTGTCCACTCTCGTGCAAGGCTCTAGAGCATTTGCCTTCAGAAACGCTGTCTATTTTAAAATGTATTATTTTTCTCATCTGCGCTGGTCTCAACATTCAGTCTGGAAACATAGTCAGCGTAGTTGGATGCACAGGAACATTCCACATTGGACTAAGCTAGTAATTTTCCTCTCCAACAAAGGATCGGTACTTCTTATACAATTGCAGCTGTGGAGGGAAGGCTGAAGCAGAAAGTGAATTTGGAGGGATTATACATTTTCCAAACAAGGATCCTGAGGGGAAAAAATACATGCGCACAGTTGAGAACAATCAAGGAAAATCGGTGCTCTGATTTATGATGTAAATACTTGCTCTTACAGCAAACTCTCAATTAACCAAACAGATGGCAGAAAAACCCTAGTCAGAAAATTCAGTTACGAATAATTTAGAAAGATGTGCAACTTTGCAAGTTTCTACTTGGTTAAAGGTAACGCTAGTGCCTTGGGAATTCACAATTCAAACTGAATAAAGAAAACTCGACTTGGGAGAGATTAGAAAGCACTAAGCACGGTAGTAGTTGCAAAGTCAGTAATCACTGAGTGATCAAGACTGAGTAGAAGGACAGTTCCATTTCCCTACACTCTCTGGAAACTTTCTCCTCCTCTTACCGGACAGTCAGGATAGGACAAAATGAAGCCTGGACAAAATTATTGTCTTGTCCTCTCCTTGCTTATCCATCTTTCTCAGTGGTGATGGGGATAATTAGTTTTCCGGGGTTTAAAGGTCTATCATAGTAGCATCCCTGGGTTTCATGGTCTATATATGGTAAATGTAACCCAACCAGTGAAAAGATCGACAATGACACTAAAGTAAGAAAGATACCAAACTGTAGTACATGCACTTCTGTTGAAGACAAGCTAGTTACCAAACTTGTGTAAGCAAGTCTTCAGATACGGGGCTTACAAACTATTAAGCACCCCAAACACAAGCCACATTTTCACCCACCAACAGTAATCACCAGATAAGATACATTGAGCACTTAATTTTTACAAAACGTCATTCTAAGCCCAGTTAATCCTCACAGTAAACCTAGGAAGTAGAGCGCTTAACACCGTAGACTCTGACTTCAGGCTACTTACCTTCTGACTATGGTTTTTCTGCAAGTACTAAGCCTGGAAGCAAATTGCCTGAATCCTGTCTGCTTGATTTCCTCACTGGGAAAAGGAGCTAGTAATCACACATAATCTGATAGTTGATCTTATGAAAGTTGAAAGAGTGGAACATAGTAGCTGATCATGCTTATTAACAGTATACTTTATTGCCTCCATGATGTGAGCAAAAAAGCTGAGGCCCAAGATGTAATTTGCTCAAAGTGACACTGCTAATAAGTTAACCATGCTTTGGCTCCCACTGTACAAGTGGTGGCAAGTCAACACAGTCCAACAGAAAATCACTGAGTGTCTTTCTCAGGATAGGATATATGGCATAATCCTGTCCTCAGAGGGATGCTTTCTAATGCAGAAAACAGCTAAAACCCAAAATTAAGGTTCTGTGGCCATGTCCCATGAGGGCCACAGCAGTGTTTCTAAAACACAGAGGAATGAATGTTTAGTTCTCGGTTCTGACTAGGGAAGTTTCAAAGTGATTCCACCCAAGAAGAAGCTTGTGAGCCAAACCCAGAAGGATGAACGAGATCTTCAGGAGTAACCTGAATTTTGTTTTCTTTCTTTTTTCTAGGCTGATTCCAACAAAACCAGAATCGATGAGGCTAACCAACGTGCAACAAAGATGCTGGGAAGTGGTTAAACGCGCCCACCTGCTTCCCTTCCGAGTGCTGTTGGGCAAGATAGTTCCTTCATGCTTTTCTCATGGTATTACCTAGTAGGTCTTGCACACACATACATACACACACACACACACACACACACACACACACCAGTCCATCCTCATCGTGAATGTTGTCCGGTGTCATTTGTTAGCTTCCTGACGATACTCTCTGTCTTTTGTTCTCTCTGGGTCTCTTTCCTGCCAAAGGCTGTATATACTGGTCATTGGGTGGCTGAGACGTCCTAGGTAAGATGTCTTGGGTCCCATTTTTCCTTCTCTCTCCTCAGTGGCGTTTGCTGAATGACAACAATTTAGGAATGCTGGATGTGCTGTTGATTCTTTCAATACACAGTATTGTTCTCGTAAAACTGTGACATCCCACAGAACTACTGCCACAGCCTTTTCTCTGAGTGTCAGGCTCTGACTCTCTCAAAATGTGCTGTCTTTGGTTCCTCATGGCTATAATCTGTCTTTATGATTTCATGAGTAGACAGTGTGGAATTATATAACAGGCATTGCACTAAAAGTGATGTGATTTATGCATTTATGCATGAGAACTAAATAGATTTTTAGACTCCTACTTAAACAAAAACTTTCCATGACAGTAGCATACTGATGAGAAAACACACACACAACAGCAACAATAACAAAACAACAAAGCATGCTCAGTATTGAGACACTGTCAAGACGAAGTTATACCAGCAAAACCGCAATAGTGTCACTTTCTTTCTGTCAACACATAGACTTATCAATCATAATCATCCTTGTTTTAAAAAAAAAGGTTTTAAAAAAAGATGGATTTGACACACTCACCATTTAATCATTTCCCGCAAAATATATGTTTGGCTGAAATTATGTCAAATGGATGTAATATAGGGTTTGTTTGCGGCTTTGGAAGGCTGTTTTGGAGAAAGCGATCTTGCTGTGAAACTGTGGAAATGTAAATTTTATAAGGCTGACTCCGGTTCATCACCATTTCCCCTGTGATTTGTTCTCAGTACAATTCTTTGTTGCTTAATCTAGAGCTATGCACACCAAATTGCTAAGATGTTTAGTAGCTGATAAAGAAACCTTTAAAAAAATAAATATAAATGAATGAAATATAGATAAACTGTGAGATAAATATCATTACAGCATGTAATATTAAATTCCTCTTGTCTCCTCTGTCAGTTTGTGAAGTGATTGACATTTTGTAGCTAGTTTAAAATTATTAAAAATTATAAACCCCAGATATCTGCTTTCATTTCTTCGTTGAGCCGTCTCTTTCACACTCACACAAGAAGACGAAGCTTGACTACTCTTTCGTTATTCCTGATGAGTCAGTTGTACGTGCTGAGGATGCTGGGTGGGGAAACCAAAGATGTGCCTCTTAAACATAATTGCCATGGCAGCTGTGACTTGGTATGATTTTTATAATTTATTCTAGAAATACTCGTGTGTGAGTTCAGTGTTAGGTGGGGGACAAAATGTAGTTTTCCAGAAAATAAATCCATGAGGAAAAACTTGGTCCTACATAAATTCACGTACAGAGGGTGTCAATCAACCTTCTTTCTGGGTCCCAAACCCCAGCTAACCGGAGTTTAGCCCTTTACTACCATATCACCACCACTGCCCCAGCCCTTTCCAAAGATTTATGTACTTAGCGCCAAATATACATATGCAGCTGGAAAGATAGCCCATTTGCTGGATCACTTGCCTGCCTAACCTATGTAAGACCCGGATTCTATCCCCAGAACAACAAAAATGCACTCACTTAAATACATGATTGTGTTTTTTTAGTACATTCATAAAATTGTGCAATCTAATTTTAAAACATCTTTATAAGCCCCCCCAAAATATCATGTACCTATCAGGAGTCACTCCCCCATCACTTTCCCAACTCTAAATAACTAGGTTACTACTGTCTAGCCATCTCCATAGATTTGCTTGTTCTGAACATTTCATTTCAGGATCATATAATGGTCTTTTGTGACTGACTTCTTTCACTTAGAATAGTGTTTACAAGGTTCATCCATGTTGTAGCATGTATCTGTACTTTATTCATTTTTATGACCAAGTAATATTCCATTGTATGGATATACCATATGTGTTTCTCCATTCATCAGTGTATGGACATTTGGACTGGTTCTACTTTGTGCTATTATGACTAACACTGCTATGGACATTCATGTACAAGTGTTTGTGTGGTAAGATGTTTTCAGTTCTCTTGTCACACTTTCCCACCATCATGGCCTCTACCCCCAGACCACAACCAACACCTCTTTTTCCTTTCATACTGCCTGTCCAAATTCTTCACCATCTTAACCAGCATTTCTAGCACTCCACCTTTACTACTATTACCAGCATTTCTAGCACTCCACCTTTACTACTATTACAAACACCATAATCGACTCTGTCGCCACTGCAGCGGTAGCCACCACCATCCCCTGTCTACCCCACTGCCTCCATGGACATCTTCAGCACCACTGCCATCACTTCCTTCATCTCCTCTACCTTCTCTACCTCTCCTCATGGCCCATAAAACCATCTCTGGAGGTTTGGTAAGACCAGATAAGAAGCAAGGATGGCAGTGAGAAACTTGTCTTTATTGTGAATGTTTGTACTTTAACCTCTTTCCAAGCCTTAGAAAAGGGTCTGTAGCCCCTGGGTGTTCGAGGAAGTTATTGAGAAGAACTAAATAATGACACATTTATTCCTTAAAATTATGGTAGTGGAGAGCATGCTAGAAGACAGAGAAAGTACATATGTGCTACATATGTCACAGCTGCCAAGGGGTCACTATCTGGACCATGTTTAAAAAAATTCTGTTCCAAACTCCATCTGTTCTCAGCCAGATGAGTGACTGTGTTTCCACATTGCTGAATAATTGAAACCGCACACTGGATGCATGAAAGGTAAGATGCAGGCATGTTACTTTAAGACTTGTCACGTAATTTGTCATGAAATCTATTCCCTCTGGTGATTATATTTGTCCAGCCTCAGCTCTTAAGCAGTCAGCTCTTTTTGGCTAAAGAAAGTAGATCTCCCCAGGGATGAGTCATCTCTAGGTAATGTGCCAACTCAGGAAGCACATTAGCAATGGACTGATCAGGGCGAAACAAAACACTGTAAAGGCTGAATCTTCTACTTCCTGCAGACATGGCACCAGCAAAGAGAACCTTCTACAAAAGATCAGAAATTGGACAGTCCCCGATCCGAGTGACAGAATCCTTTCCTCTTGTCACTCGATTTCTAGTTTCGTTACCTCTCTCGTACATCCTCCCCTAGCATCTGCTTTGACCAACACTTTCCAATTTCTATATCATTAATTCATTAGCAAACTGATGATTGTACTGGACATTAAGAAAAAACAAGATAGTTCATATTCTGTGATCACCCAGTTATACCAGACACTGAGTTGAGTGTCTCATTTATATTGACTTATTAACCCCTCTGAAAAATTGGCCAAATTGGCATGAATAGTCCCCCTTTGTAGATGAAAACGTTGATAGTTTATTTGAACAAGATCCCTCAGCTCATAAGTAACAAAGGGGTGATTCAAACCAGATGCGTGTGACTCTAAAGCTATAGAAAGGCCAAGAAGATACACTCCAAGACTAAGCTGCTTTCAACTCAGCCAGCCAGGAAACTACAGGGGACATTTGGCCTCAGGAGGAGCAAATACAGATGTGTTGGACTTCTTAGAAGATCTTGGGGAACCCACTTTTTATTCCCTCTTTTAAGAAATGTTTACAAAGCTTTTATCATACGCCAGCCTCTGTTCTAAGTACTGTCCTTACAACAGTAAGGGAACCAAAAGCCAAAACAAACAACAACAAAAAGAAAAATGAAAAATTCAGAAGCAGCCTTTCAGTCAAGGAGCGGGGGGGATTGTGATCAGATGCCCCAGCACCCTTGGTCCTGGGTGAGGGTAACTCTTAGATCTGTGTGCCACAACATTGTCTACCCCAGAGCTCTGTAACAGAATCCATCTCCAGCGGCTCAGGTGATCCTTATCTCCTTGCTGTTTATCTTCTCTGTCTCTTTCTCACATCGTTACTGTGTTTTCCAGAATCCTTCCTCAAATGAACTTATTGCCCTGAAATCTTTATCTCAGTGCCGACTTCTACAGGAGTCCTGCCTAAGACCACACCTTCATAATATTCACAGCAGGTCCTAAGCATCTTCCCCAAAACATGGCCACAGATGAACATGGTGGCTTCCACCTACTCCCCCGCATTCTTTGGGTCTATGTTTCCTTGATGAAAATGCCCCTTATCACTTACTGCCTTATTTAAAACCTGATATTTTTCAGGGGTGAGCAAGGAGCCGCTTGCGAAGCAGTAACAACTATAACCTGAGCTCACTGCCCTTCATTCATAAAAGGCAGCCTTTGCCCCCCATGCACTAATATGTAGAGATGGAAATAGGCATAACTTGCCACTTCGAGTTACAGAATTCCCTCACTGGCTGTATGTGCACATGATATACTCACTGGACTCCATTTAGGTTTAAATAAATTAATTTTCACAAAGACATTTATGTCAGATCTACACAGTGTCTCCATTTTCCTAATGGGAAAGCTAAAATGGAAAAATTTTCTCCATTAAAGCTTTAGTCTCCAACTTTTACCCTAAAGTCATAAAAATCAAGGTCATTAATACTGCTTTCTCCACCATTCATGTCTAAAAAAATAGGAATGGTTTCCTGAAGTTACTGTGAGAACCAAATGATACCTACACTCGATAGTTGTATCCATTTGTATTAGTTACCTTTCTAGAGTCAATGGTTTGCAAGAGAGCAGATTTAATACAGGACAAGTACAAGTTACAACATGCACAAACACACAAGCCAAATGCAGGAAGAGTGCAGACTGTCCGTCTGTACACTGGAGACCTGAAAGATCCAGTCAAGGGCTGGGAGCCCACAGTACTGTCCCCCAAGGATGTCCGTTTCTGCACTAGAAGGCTGAAGAAAACTATACAGGGACCAGGATACGATGCTCAGAGGGGAGTTGAAGACCAGAGCTCCCCTGAAGCAACAGCAGCCATCCCCGATGACAGCAAGGTCCGACCTCCTTCTTCGTCGAGAACAGCCGAGTCCCCTTCAGGAGAACCAGCCACAACGGAGCTTCCCTGGGAAACAGCCGCCCACTATCTTCTGCTCGCATTCTCCTTTACGATGTGTTGGTGATAATCTTCAGGTGGATCTGCTGAGCCCAGAACCACACCAACTCAGTCCAGTTGGGTGTTCCTGCTCAAGTTGACCACAATAATAAGTCCACCACAATATATATTACACCAATTCCCATTAGTTTTGCTAATATTATTCATCATAAGGGAGACCAAATCCAAGGAGGTTATGAATTCTGTTAAGAGTTAGTTATTGCTATGTAACAAATCGACCCCAAACATAGTGTCTTAAAATAATAAATACTTAGCTTGCAATTCTGCAGTTTGTCATTTTGGACAGCTCAATGGGCAGTTTCTGTGATCTTGGCCAGGCTCCTCATATAATTGGTTAGTGCGGGGGTTGGGGGGGCAGCTGGGGGGGCAGCTTGGATTCTGAGACTTGGCTAGTTTCTGTTGAGGTCCCTCCCCTCTTCTCCATGTATCTCTCATTCTTCCCCAGGCCAACCAGGGTTTGTTCTCATGGCAAAGTCGCGAGTCCAAGAAGGAGAGCAGAAACCTGCAAGTCCTCTTGAGGCCCCGGCGCCCCAATTCTACTGTGTTCCATTAGCAAAGCAGGTCACATACCAGTCCCCATCTAGGAGAGAGAGAAAAAGACTCCACCTCTTGACAGGAAAAGCTTCCAAGTCATCCTGCAAAGGGTGTGCAAACAGAGGTGAAACAATACAGCTATCTTTGCAATTGAACAAGCTCAAAGAGGCATCTGGAATTCTCGTTTCACCTCCCCATGCTTAGAGTATCGTGGAAACAAAAGGTGAGGTGACCCTTCTCTACGTAAGCATACATGCTTCTGCTTGCATAATACTCAAAAGAAAAAGCATCGAACTCTGAGGGTCAGCAGCCTGAGGAAGGATTTGAGAGTCAGGAGTAGGGTGGTGGTAGGTGGGGGGTGGCCGCTGACAGGACGCAGCAGCCCGTCGATAAGACTGACCTTAATCCTGGAAGAGCAAAACTAATCCCTCCTATCCAAAGCCACCACCCTTAACCCCTAAACACCAAGACCATGAAAAAAAAATGAGTTTAAATGTACAAAATAGAACCAGATCCTCAACCACGACTTGGCAAATACCTTTATTCTGGGAACTTCTGTGGTTTTCTCCTCTTGTATTTGCTGTTATTTTGCAGGAATCTAAACTGAATTTTATTTTAGAGAAGAGATTCTTTTATTTTCCCTTCCTCCTAATCTGCTCTGTACAAAAATACACTGTTCTTTTTGCTAAAGGGACAAAAAAGACTTATTACTCAGGGATGAAAAAGAAATTGTGTGTCAGAGACAGCTTAAGTACACACAAGCTGTACCCTGGGTGTCTGGGGGTGTGAGGTGTGGGAGGTGATTACTGTCTCCCTCGGCACCATCTTACTTCTTAAAGGAACCGTGACAATCGCCAGTTTAGGAAAGATGAGGCAAGCGCTAATGGTGTGCGTTGTTAAACTGTCAGAGGCTGTGGAGATAGAAAGCCCTAGAGATGTAAATCCATGTATTCATTTGTTATTAAAGGCGGAACTCCAAACTAGGCCAAATCAAGTTCCAAAATCCATTTTTCTGTCCATGCCTATTGACTTGACAATGCCTGTTTGAATTTCTACCCTCTGAGCTATTCTGTAAGCACCTGAAGTACAAATAGCCTGCTCAGTTCTGAGATTTATCAGCACTTCTTCAACCGAGATATCCCAACTATCTCCACATCATTTTCTTCCAGAGCAATGATTTCAAACCAAGAAGCACCTCTGGAGTGCCCTGGAAATGTTTTTCCTAAGTGAGAAGATGTTATAAACTGGATGCTCAGCAAACAAAGCCCGAGGTAGATGTGCAAGTAGTTTATCTTGGAGTGTGAATAGGGGAAGAGAGAGTGAAATGAAGAGAGAGAGAGACTCACTGGCAAGCCAATTCCAGACTGCATTGTGGAGTTAGTGATGTTTACAGGCCCGAGTGTCTGGTCACCTGTGAAATCATATCAGGACCATCTTTGGGGGCAAAGTAAGGAAAAACATTTATCTCTGAGCTCCTGTCTCCTCTGATCAAGGATTCCCAGTAGCTCCCCCCATTTTTCTAGGCCACTCACATGAAAGCCAAGGTGTTGTTTGCAAGGACATCTTGCACCCAAAGATCAGGAAAAGTGAGAGCTTGGGGTTGAGCTAAGCACAGTCAGCTCTTCCTTCTGTGGGCTGCTTGAAGTCTGTATGGAACTGGCTGTCCACTCTGGCTAGACTAAAGCCAGGGACAGGAGAGTTTCGTGGTGCATTTAAGCATCGGTGGTGGGAAGAAAAAGAAGGAGAGAGGAACCCGCCCCCAGTGGGGTCCTGCGTGCATGAGATGGTGCAGGTGTGTAGGTGGCAGATGGACCAACGCTAGGGGGCACCCTTCACATCGTAACAGCAACTCCACGTTTGCCTGTCCCATGTACTGTACAGGATTTCAAGATTTTTTTTTTTTTTTTCCGCTGGGGGTTGAACTCAGGGCCTTGTGCTTGCGAGGCAAGTGCTCTACCAGTGAGCTAAATCCCCAGCCCTCAATAAAATTTTGTTTGAAAGAGCCTGAGAGTGGGGGGAGGAAGGAAGGAAAGTGAATCTTCAGAAGCCATTTTTCTAGAATAATTTAGAGGTCAAGTAGTACAAAGTCAAGAACAGACTGGAAAAATAAAGTTCTAAATAATGGCAGTGGATGAGAGGTGTGGATAACAGCAGAAAAGTGACTGGAAAGGTGTTTTTGTTTTTGTTTTTGCTTGAATTCTGAACATCCAGAGGCGATGGGCCAGAAAGTGTAAGACACTGCAAAGAAGACAGAGTTGAGCAATTCTGACAAAATGATTACAGAAGAAAATGGGGTAGGACTGATACAACTAATTAAAAGAAAACGGGATGAGGACTAGTGTGTAGCTCAGCAGTAGCATGCTGGCCAAGTATGCATGAGGGCCTCAGTGAAATCCCCAGTAATGCATTTAAAAAAAAGAGAAAAGGAAAAAAAAAGGGTGTGTGGGTCAGGGAAAAGAGAGAAATCTAAAAAGGGACTTTTAAATAAAAATAGTACCTGAAGGATTGGAGGACAGCAGCTGGTTACGGACTGGTTGCCTTTGCCATTTCCAGGTTGCTATTCCTAGGATCATCTTGCTGAAATAACGAGTTCCTTAGTCTCCTCTCTTCCTTTACTTTCACAGCCGTCATCAAGATGCCCTTGATTACAGCCTTCTACACCTCACTGCTGCTCCGCATCCTGAGTCTCTACTTGTTCAACACCTCTCCAAAGAGACCACAAGCTCTGAACTCTGACCAAATATTTCATTATCCTGTGACCGAATATTTCAACCTCTGCTCTCTCAAGTTCTTACATCTCTGTACTTCCCCATCAAACTCACCTAAACGTCAAGAACCTTCTCCTACATTTTCTTCCACTAAGTCCAACACCCCCATCACACTAAGAGCTCTATTCTAGGGTCAGCGTTTTCTGCCCTTCAACCCTGGACCACAAGCCCCAAACTATAGATCAGTACAGTTCTCTGCCTGATCCCATTTTGCCTGGGGTCTTGAGGAACTCT